>PISX010003317.1:0-55529 GCA_004024625.1 Mellivora capensis
GACAGAGATCACAAGTAGGCAGAGAGGCAGGCAGGGAGCGGGGGGAGGCAGGTTCCATCGGAGCAGAGAGCCCGATGCGGGGCTCGATCCCAGGACCCTGGGATCATGACCTGAGCCGAAGACAGAGGCTTTAACCCACTGAGCCACCCAGGCGCCCCTGAACATGTCTTTCTTTTAGCAGCACTTACCTGGATTTGTAGTCACACACTAGCTAATACTGTTTGACGGCCGTCTGAACTACATATCAGTCTGTCAGCTCTGTGAGAGTAGGGACTGTCAGAGTGCCTTTCGCCATGGGCAGGGGGTCTGTCTTTCTTTGGACAAGCGCGGGAAGCCCGCGGCGGTCCGCATGGCTGAGTGGCTGGCTTGGGAGCACCCACGTTCTGCTGAAACTTGCCATCTCCGGCTGCCAAGCCCGTGGCTTTGCCCAACTTGCTGTGGATTCTTCCTTCAATGCTGGGCCATAGGTCCTCCCACTTCTGTCTGTGGCTTTAATATGCCCCTGAGAAACCTCATTTTGATTAAGGGAAATCCATCCAATCTGTGGTTCAATACAGGATTGGCAAAGCGCCTCTTCTGTGTGCTTTCTGGGTGGCTTGATGCCACCCACAAGATCTGTCAGCAAAGTCCTTGCTTTAAAACCCCTGCTTCGCTTTGCCTGTCCAGTCTCTTCCCACTGTGCCACCAAACCCATCTTTGCTTAAACATGTTACAGGATTTGTGTCCCCTTGGTTCCTATAGTTGCTAGTCCCGCTGCTTCCAAGAATGAAGAGGTGGACCAGATGAAGGGCAGCAAAGCAAACTTACTGAGCAGGCATCTAAAGTTGCTGGAGAGGGAGGGGGCCAGAGCGGGCTGCCCTCGGAGTTTCCAAGTTTAGCGGATTTTATGAGCTCTTTCGTGGAACCGTCTTCAGCAATCGGTGTGCTGAGTCGTGGCAACAAGGCTTTGGTCACATATCTGTGTACCTATTAGGTTAATGTCTCTGTGCTGATGCTTGTTCTTTGCTGACGTCTGGAGGCTTACGTCTTAGCTGCCCCTTGCCTGTGATATTGACAAATGCTTTGTGGTTCATTGTCTTCTTTGAGGACGTTTTGCAGCAGTCATTTCTGCAAAGGCTGCAGGGCAGAATGCTGGTGCGTTCCTGTCCAAGCTGCACATCAGGACATTAGTGATGTTTGATCTTAGCTGTCCTGACTCCATATTTTCTTGTTGGGGACCCTGGCCCTGAGTCCCTAACCACCCTCTCCTCTGAAAGCAGACAGAACTTTCTAACCAGACTGCAAGCAGCTCTCTCTCCCTTCTCTGGGCATTCCTCTTCTACACGGAGGACATCCTTCTGCCCTCCTGCCCCCCCCCCCAACCATGTCATGTCATTTGGTACCTTTGGTATGAGTCCTAAAACTCCTACAGCGCCCCAAAACAAGCACCATCCCGGTGATTCCACACCCACCTTTACGGTTCGACCTCCGTACAACCCTTCTGACCCCACTTCTGTGGGTATATATATGTATCCGTTTTACTGTTAATGTGTTCTCAGGAAGCTCTGTGGGAGAGCAGCCTAACCTCAGATTTATTTTGCTGCCTCACACCACTGATTTCATTTTAAGTTAAGAGAGAGTTATAGTATTTTTAAAAATAGTAATCCCCAAAATATATAAAATGTGATTTTTCAACCTTGATATGACTGTGAATATCCCAGAGTTTTTCACGATGATATAGATGTCCAGGTCCCAGCCTGGACTTACTAAATCAGAGAAGCTGGGGCTGAGGCACCAGTGTTTTCTCAGATTGGCAAAGTGACTTGACCAAGGTCACTCAGCTAGTGAGTAGCAGAATCCTAGTCCCTGGTTCCTGGCTTGCTTTCTAGTGCTCACTTGTATTCTTTGGACTAAATTCTCCTGCAGGGCGTGCGTGTGTGTGTGTGTGTGTGTGTGATCTGTGTTTGAATTTGTCTGCATAAAAGTTTCTTTATTTTATAAATGGCTTCTCCCCTCCCTGTGGAATAACCACGTATCCAAAGAACGTGGGGATTTTCAAGCTGACAAAAGCAACCAAAATAATCTGTCCCCTCCTGTTCACACGGAAACAAATGTCAGCAGTTGGGGTGGCTCGCTCACGCTCACTTCCGTGGGCTCTGCTGACTCCCCCCGCCTTACCTCGAGCCACAGGCCTGTCCTTGGTGCTGCCACTCACTTTTCCACTCCTGGGCTCTGTTTTCACTCAAGTCACCCTCTGTCGTGCTCCCTGGGCTGAGAGAGCACCACCCCCCCAACACCACCTGCCTGAGCGTTTGGCTCATAGGCACTGCTGGGTCCCCGTGGAGGTGCATTTCATAACTGGGGAGCTCACCCCTCGCTTGTCTGCTCGGCTTTGGACCCTAAGAGAGGAAAGCAGTGGATGCCTGTCCCACGGGGGTCCCCGACTCCCTGCCCCCACTCCCTGACTCTCAATCCAGAGAGCTTTGTGGGACACATTTGCATACCATTTTTTTTTTAATAGTTGGGAAGCAACGAAATCCTCCGTGAGACCCGGCCTATGCGAACGACATAATTAAATGCCACTTACAAGGGAATGGCATACTCGGGATGCTGTGTGGGGATTGGAGTTAGCACTTGCTCCGTTGAATCCCGGTGGCTCTTGTCAGTAGTTCTGTTACACTGACAAGTTGTTGAATTTCTCCGGGCTGCGGTTTACTCCATCAGGCGGGGTGAGATGAAATGAGACAGAAGCGCCTGCCTTATAGGTAGTTTGAAGATCGTTTTGAAGATTAAAAGAAATAATCTGATGAAAATGGGTATGGGATTTCATTAACATTAATAACATGTAATTTACCGAAGCTTTTCAGTGTGTTACTTTGTAATACATGTTAACATGTGATTCCTTTGCAAAGCTCTTGGTTGCCGACTCACACCCGCTTCTCTGTGTTTTGCTCTTAGCCCTGGAAAGGAAAATATCAATGAGGCAAAGCAGAGAGGAGCTGATAAAACGTGGGGTCCTGAAGGAAATCTATGATAAAGGTAAGGGGGACTGGTCCCCTCCGCGGAGCCTGGAAAGTATGTGTGGAATGAGTGTGCATGTTTCCTGGAATTGGATTCTGTTTTCCGCATCGCCTTCTCAGGATCTGAACCTTTAAAACTCCAGACAGTTTTGGAGAGGAAAGAGAATTTTGCAGACCATACCAGAGCTGTGGGTGTCCTTTTAGAAAAGAGAAATCAAGCTCCTTTCTTCCCAGTGTTGGAATCACACCACAGGGGGCGGTGTGGAGCTGGGGGGCAACAGGAACGGTGTGCGAGTCCTGGTTGGGAGCCTGTTCGTGTTTGAATACACGCAGCTGGGGCCAAGTTAATGGCCCCGTCTCTTTCTGGCACTGGGGGTTCCCAAAACAAAGGTTAAAAATCTACAGGCATCTGGGACGCCTGGGTGGCTCAGTTGGTTAAGCAGTTGCCTTCGGCTCGGGTCATGATCCCAGCGTCCTGGGATCGAGCCCCACATCAGGCTCCTTGCTTGGCGGGGAGCCTGCTTCTCCCTCTGCCTCTGCCTGCCACTCTGTCTGCCTGTGCTCGCTCGCTCTCTCTCCCTCGCTCTCTGACAAATAAATAAATCTTAAAAAAAAAAAAATCTACAGGCATCTGGAATTTCCTTAACAGGTTTTTTTTTTTTTCTGGCCTTCTGTCTCCCCACAATAAGAGAAGCCAACATGGAGGAAATTATAAAATAGAACTGTACACATAAGATATTTCAAATGGTAGCATCGACTGGGAAGCCGCAGATGGTTTGTGAAAGTGTCCACTAGGGTTTGCCGATGAATGCTGTATCTTTTGCTTATTGAACGACTCTTTAAGTACAAATGTATGCAGAGGTTTAAATGGTATATTAAGTATTCTTCATTTTTGTTTTTTAAGAGTTTTGATGTTTTTTTTAATTTTTAAAAATTATTTATTTATTTGGGAGAGAGGATGAGAGAGAGAGAGAGCATGAGAGGAGAGAGGTCAGTGGGAGAAACAGACTCCCTGCCGAGCAGGGAGCCTGATGTGGGACTGGATCCCACGACTCCAGGATCACGACCTGCACTGAAGGCAGTCACTTAACCAACTGAGCCACCCAGGTGCCCAAGAGTTTTGCTGTTTTGAATTAGACTTTTCTCTCCTTCCCCTCACTCCTCCTCTCCCCAGCCACCCTCTCCCCCTTTCCTCCCCTCTCTCCTCTTCTCTCCTTCTCCTTCTTCTCTCCCTCCCTCCCTCCTCTCTCTCACCCTCCCTCCCTCCTCCCCCCTCCTCTTTCCCTCTCTTCCCCCCTTCCTTCTTTCCCTTCCACTATGCATGTTAAGGCCCTCCGTGAAATGACAAACTCTCCTCGTCCGTCCTGATGCAGTTGCCACCAGTAATTGTCTGTTTCAAGTCTTACCGCTGTGTGAAGCGGCTGTTATTTGCTGGCCCAGATGATTAAAGCACATATTCTACTGTAAAGATTCGTCGTGCCAGTTCAGGCAACCCTGTAATTCTGCGTAGACCATGTTTCTGTGAATCTTCTGCAGGCCTGACTTGTAGTCTGATAGAGAAAGGCAGGCTGCGTTTCTTACTTGGGTACCCCCCACCCCCCAGATTCTGCCGCTGTCAGTGACTTGGTCCTTATGCCTCGGGCACGTGTCACCGCATCCATTCCCGTCACGGGTCTTCCCGGTAGCACTCCTCAATGGCTTTTTCTTAGCTCCGATGGCCACCCCAAGGAGGAAGTGGCCCTGCCCTGCCCTACGTGGCAGGGATGCTGGAGGTATAGTGTGAAGTTGTGCTAATTGAGACTACCTTCTAGAACTAGCAGGGCCCCCTGAGGCCAAGAAATCCCTTTTGTGAGCCCCTTCATCCTTCAACCTGGGTAAGGCCTTTCCAGATTAGCATTCTTTGGTTGATTAAACTCCCCCCGGGGGAGGAGTCCACAACATCTTCACGTTTCTCCCATGTCTTGCTTTCTCGCCAAGCCCCAGACCTCCCCTGCATGGACCTGAAGTCTTCCCGCTGCCTCCTCGGCACGGCAGAGGTGGTCGGTGTCCCACTGCAGGTATCAGACTGCGTAGTAAGCACCTACTTGCTTAAATGAACACTCCCATCACGTTTAAAGCCTGCTCTGATCCAGTGAAACGATCCCTTCCCCTCCTTCCTGTCTTCTTGCAACCTTTCTAGCTCTTACTCTAAACCTTCTGGAACATTCTAGAGAACACATTTGACCATAGCATTTCTTATTCCCATTCCAGCTCATAACTGGGTTGAGGTCAGGATTGTCCAAGTAACTCCTGACTTACCCAGAGAAGTCATAGGTTATTAGGGAAAAAGCCTCATTTTCTAGAGACAGAAATTGGGAGGAGGGGGGCCGCAAGCAATTCCCAGCTGCTTTATTTCGTGTGCTCAGTAACTGGCTGGGGATGAAGGGACAAGTTGAGCCCCCACTTGTCACCGCTGCTCCCTGACTTCCTTGTCTTTTCGCTGTCACTCTCTGTGCTTTTCTGCTCAGTTGTCGGCCGCCTTTCCTTACAGTGTCTCTCCTCCAGAACGCGGCCCTCAGAGGCTCCTGTCTGGTCTCCCCAGCCTCATGTAAGGCTTCAGATAGAGAAGGCTTGCAAAAATGTTTGTTGCTTGGATGGTGGCAAGAGGAGAAGAGGCAAGGGACTAAAATCAGGAATCCACTGCACAGGGCGCTTGCAGAGCTTTGTATTGGCTACGGGCTTTTCTGATGGAAATCATGCATTTGAGGGGCGCCTGGGTGGCTCTGTCAGTTAAGCGTCCAACACTTGGTTTCGGCTCAGGCCACAGTCTCGGGGTCTTGGGATCAAGATGCTCAACGGGGAGTCTGCTTGAGATTCTCTCTCTCCCTCTTCCCCCCTGGCTCATGCATTCTCGCTCACTCTCCCTCTCTCTCTAAAATAAATTTTTAAGAAAGCATCCATTTGTACCACTTTGGATATTAATCGTGTTACCTTGTATCAGCTGTGAGGAACATGGGTCCTGGCATCCGATTACTTGGGTTCAATTCCAGTTCCACTACTAACTAGCTGTGCAACTTCAGTCAAGTTGCTTACCTTCTCTGTGCTTCTGTTTCTTTATCGGAAAGTGTGGATAATGTCATAATGAGGTTTACATGGGATAACATATGGACGGGAGTTTGCTGGGGCTGAGTAACAGAACGGAAATGTCCTTCCTTCCTGTTCTGGAGGCCAGGAGTCCGAGATCATGATGTCAGTGGGGGTTGATTTCGGGTGAAGTCCCTCTGCTTGGCTTGCAGATGGCTGCCTTCTCGCTGTGTCCGCCCATGGCCTTTCCTCCAGGCACACACACTGCTGGTGTCCCTTTCTCTTCCTAGAAGGACATCGGCCCTATTGGATTGGGGTGTCACCCTTACGAGCTCATGGAACCTTAATTATCTCCTTCAAGGCCCTTCCTCCAAACACAGTCACAATGGCGGTGTGGGATTCAACAGGAATTTGGGAGGTGCGGAGGATACGACTGAGTCCTTAACGACGTGTCACAGAGAATAGTGGCTGTCACCCATAAATTCTCAAGATGTGGCAACACACCCTTGTTAGTAGTCATCCTCCCCCTTTATAGGTGTCAAGACTCTTTTCATGCCTCGCCCTCCACTCAGTGGGCCCAAGAGTTCAGGAGGAAAGGAACATCACTGCCTCCTTTTATCTGAGGTGTGAGGATCTGCGACCCTGTCTTAGCCACGGCCCCCAGGCGCAACATGAACCACCCCACCCCGCCGGTCGGATTCAGTTTCCCTCCTATACCCTCACTTAGGTTTTCCTGTCCTTCTCCTCCTCCCCTTTCTAGGACATCACTCCTTTTTCTGTAGCTGGGATTCTGGTGGGTAAAACACATAACCCTCTGTTGCCACAACCTGCGTCAACAGCACGTGGCAAAGGGGCTTTTTCATAGTTTTCCAAGTTGCGTGTTTCCAAGAGACGTTTCAGAGATCGGGAGCAATCGTGCCCTGTTGCCTGGCTGGTAATTCCTCATTCTGTGCCTTCTCCAGCCTTAGTGCACACGACTCCGGTCGCATCAGCCCGCTAACGTGCTGGAAAGCCTTTACCCGTAGTCGGTCGCTTTCCTCCTCCAACTTTATGTGATCGATTTTGCGTCATAATGCCCCACTTGTGCATAGAAAGTATAAAGGTAAACTGTAGGCAGGCGAGCTTTAGCAGTATTTGGGCTGGGTAAACTCAGAATTGATGAGATTTTTATTACTCTGACAGTTCTCCTCAAAATTCTTTGTATTTTTCCTAGTAGTTTACAAAGCCCAAACTGGGACATACATTCAAATCAAGCAAAATGAGAGGTTGGGTGGAAGAGGGAAAAGTGTCTCAAATGTCTAGAGGAACAAGGCCAGGAATCCTTCATTTAATGAAATGCTTTAGAAGTAGGGAGCACAAGGCACTGAGTAGATTGTGGGTTTTTTTTTTCTTTTTTATTGATTTCCATGTAGAATCACATAATCTTAGAGTCCAGAAGGCCTTTAGATAAAAGTTTTAAAATCCGAGAAAACAGTTTATTCTCTGGGAATATGGAGACCATGGGAGAATGCGGGACACTTCGAGGACTGCATAAAAAGAAAACTTTTCATTGTTAGTCATGATATAGTAGGCACATGAAATCATAAATTCTTTTAATCCCATTTTCCAAAGTTGCCACAATGTGGATACAGCGTGTTTAGGAAGAACAGAAGGTAAACATTCAGCGGACCCTCATCATTCTAAATTGTAAAAATGTTAAAACCAACTAGTGGTGGAAAATAACCTGTAATTTGATAGGCAGTTTATTTAACTATTTATTTCCCAATTTTGTGGCCTGTGTGCTTGAATCAGAATGTAGGGGTTCTCTTAGACTCACATTCATTTCTTCATTCAACAGATTGGTACTCAGTGCCCTCTTTGTGCCTGGTGGTCCCCTAGGTGTTGAGCTACCGTCATAACCAAAAGGGCAAAATCTTCACCTTCTCAGAGTTTCTGTTTTACTAAAGGAAATAGGAAATAATCATATAAGCTTGTGACATGTTGTCAAGGAGCGATAAACCCTATGAAGAAAAACAAAGCAGCAGGGTAAAAAAGACAAAGTCATAAGTGGAGCCATGAATTTAGAGAAATGCAATCCTGGAGAACTTCTGGAGGAGGTGATACTTACACAGAAATTAAGTGATCCAGCTGAAACGGGGGCATGGGTCCTTTCACTGACTTCCAAAAGAACTTTAACTCCGTGTGTACCTTTTAAATTCAAGCCTCTGTACTGCATTTGCCTCTCTCTCTCAGTTCTCTGTAAATCAGAGCACATCACCCTCCACCCCTGCTCAGAGCCTGCAGTGGCTCCCCATCTCACTAGGAGATACTCCCAAGTTCCTGTGACAGCCTGTGAAGCCCTCTGTGATATTCACTCCAGCCCCTAAGTTTGCTTTGACCTCCCTGGCCATACCTCCTCATAACTTCCTCTTTTTTTTTTTTTTTTAAGAATTTTACTAATTTATTGGACAGCGAGAGAGAGAGAAAGAGTGCACAAGCATGGGGAGCAGCAGCAGGAGAGGGAGAACCAGGCTCCCGGCAGGAAGCCTCATGTGGGGCTCGATCCCAGGACTCTGGGATCATGACCTGTGCCCAAGGCAGCCGCTTAACTGACTGAGCCACCCAGATGCCCCTCTTGGTGACGCATCTCCAGCCCTGCTTTCCAGCCCTTGAGATTGGCATTGGCCACTCCCTCTCCTGGGATCCTCTTCCCCCGATGCCCATCTACACAACTCACTCTCTTTTCTAGTCTTTGCTCAGAGATCACCTTCTTGATGAGCCTTACCCTGCAACGGCCAGACTTGACATTGCTGCTTCCGAGTCCTCTGTCGTCCCCCCCCACCCGGCTGTTTTCTTTCTTTTTTTAGTTTCCATCTCTTCTCACCTTCAAACAGGCTCTATAAATTCCCTATTTATTGTGTTACCCTTTCTCTCACCTGTCTCTCCTCCACTGGAAACAGACACTCCATCACACAGAGTGGGATCTTGGCCTGGTTTGTTCAGGGATGCAGCCCAAGAGCCTCCAACAGTGCCTGGGACATAGTGGATGTTCAGCAAACATTTATTGAAAGACGCATGTGTGCAAACCAGAGGCTCGCTGTTGATGCGCCTGTGTTGGTGAACTTCCTCGTTCTCTGCCCCCCTTGTTTATTCAGCCGTCATGGGCCATGGAACTTCATGGCCAGTTATTTAAGTAGGCGAGATCATTATTATGTGTATGTTTATTTAGATGGATGCTAGATACTATCCTTTCCACTAGCAGCTTTGAAGTGTTAAGGAGAAAACTATCCTGAAAACAGTACATGGTTTGGCCATTAGTAAAATAGTGATAATATTTCTCTGACTTAGCAAGAATCTCAAGAGGTCAGCTGGCGAAGCTAGTGTCATTTTTCCACCATAGAGATTAAGGGGTGGAAGCCCAGTGAGGTTATTGCCTTGTCGACGGATACACGGCCACCAGCGAGAGTGGATGCTTAAAACCCCTGCTAAGCCTGTGTGTCCTCCATTTGGGATTTATGGGAACACAGGAAAACTTTGTAACATGTTGCCAGTGTGGCTGTTGGCATTGTAGAAAATACACTCTAGGGGCGCCTGGGTGGCTCAGTGGGTTAAAGCCTCTGCCTTCGGCTCAGGTCATGGTCTCAGGGTCCTGGGATCGAGTCCCGCATCGGGCTCTCTGCTCAGCGGGGAGCCTGCTTCCTCCTCCTCTCTCTCTGCCTGCCTCTCTGCCTACTTGTGATCTCTGTCAAATAAATAAATAAAATCTTTTAAAAAATTATAAAATACACTCTACAAATAAACATAATGCTAGATTTTAAGAATATCAGGGTTCATGGTGGCGATCGTGCTGGGTTTTCCTAGGAGACCTCAGTTCTCCCCCAAGGTCAACTTGTCCATAGAGGACAGGTGTGTGTAATTCACATGGATGTCGATATCAGGGATCAGGAGGGCAGGAGCGGGAAGGGAGACCCTCTCTTTGCTGTGGGATGATAGGACCTCGCCCCTGCCTGGGACTCTGTTCCACACCCTGAAGGGGAGCTGGAACGTGTGAGAGTTGTAGCTGGGGCCTGGCAGCTCTCCCAGGAATCTCCTGGGCAGTCCCACTGAGACCCCGGGAAGGAGAGAGTCCACAGAAGAGGGAAGAAGAGCTGGGAGCCTGTCAGCATGGAACAGCCTGGGCGCTGGTGAGCAACTTCCCTTTCCACCGCGTGCTGGGAGTTAGAGACTGCATTTCACAGCAAACAGTAAAGTGCACTGAGGTGTGCTTTTTGCCTTAATTTGAGCGAGAGCAACATTTTGAAGGTGTTCTTTTTAATTAGAAGCACGAACAGAAGCTCCCTGAAATGGACAACTCTCCTGTGGACGAGGCTGCAGTTTCCTTTCTCTGGCATTCAAGAGAAGAAGAAGGAAAAAAAAAAAAAAAGCCTGATATTTAAATTAAAAGGGCATTCTATTTTAAAAATTAAAATAAAAATTCTCCAGGGTAGCAAAGGAGACGAATGTAGTAGGTGCAGACCTTCTTAAGTCCCGTTGTTTATCTGGTACCCCAGGTGTGTAGACGTGTAGACTTGTCAAATCGGAGTTTGTGGGAAATGCTTTTCACAGCCTTTACTGGGCACAATTGCTTTGTCATATGTTTTCCACTGTTTCTGATGCCTTACCTAGAAATGGCCTCTTCCTAAAGCTGTGGGATAGAGTAGCTGCAAGGAAATAAAGACAGTGTTTATCTCGAGCATCAGCAACGTCTAGCCACTTGGTGAAGCATCTCAGGGTCTAGTACAAGGGATTGCCCTAGCGGGGTAGTTGGAAAGTGCTTTAAACAATGAAGAGAATAAACAGAAGTTGTGATCAAAATTCTCTTAAGCAGAGTGCCTGAGTGGCTCAGTAGGTTAAGCCTCTGCCTTCGGCTCGGGTCATGATCTCAGGGTCCTGGGATCGAGCCCCGCATCGGGCTCTCTGCTCAGCAGGGAGCCTGCTTCCCTCTCTCTCTCTCTGCCTGCCTCTCTGCCTACTTGTGATCTCTGTCTCTGTCAAATAAATAAAAAAAATCTTAAAAAAAAGCCTTTTAAGCTACATGGTTCTTTAAAAAAAAAAAATCACCGTTCCAAGCCAAACAATGACTTCAATTACTGTTATAGCAGTGAGTGAGCATCCCTAGTCAATTTACTCCTCTCTCGTGTATTTGTTGGACACCTGTTTCTGTTGCAGGCATCATCCTGGGCCCTAAGGATGGACAAGTCAGACCTCCCTGGCTGATGGAACCCACAGTCCTGGGAGTTAGGGTTCAGGCACTCTGCAGTTATGATGGGGAAAGTATGGGATGTCGGGGGGCACATGGAAGCAGCACCCACCCAGGCCTGAGGACTTAGGGAAGGCATCCTGGAAGGAGTGGTGTCTCAAAGGAAATCTGGTGTGTGATGAGAATTATCCCAGAGAAGCTAGACAGGTTGGGGGAATGTCAGAAAGGGAAGGACTAGCCCACGTGGAGGCACCGAGTTGGGGAAAAGGAAGAGAGAGTGTGTGTGTTCAGTGTGTCTATAAGGTGAGGGGGTACTGGGGCAGATCATAGAGGCAGGAAAACTATTCTCGTTGTTTATTCTTTATCGTGAGAGCAGTGAGGGGCTGTGGAAGGGTTTTCTGCACGATCAGATTTGCAGCCTCATTGCTCTGCCTATGGAGAAGGACATGGAAGGAGAGGCCAGGACATGAGTCTGGGGGTTAGGATTGTAGACCGTTGATGGGATTCAGTGACATAATGGGAGGGTAGCAGGAATGGAGGGGGGCTGGAGAAAGGACAGACTGGAGAATTAGAGGACATGGAGTCAAGAGAGCCCTGGGACTGCTGAGATTTGGGGAAGAAAAGGGGAGAGTACAGACATGGCGGATACTCAGGATTCTGGCTTAGGTGACTGGGTGGACAGATAGTGGGGCCATTCACTGAGCCGATGACCCAAAACAGGTGAGCCGATGGCACAAAATATTGCCATGTTTTAACCACACTGAGTCTGAGATACCCAGTTGTCTACACAGACCACTAAGTATACAGATCTGGAGCTCAGGAGAGAGAACTGGGTTGGAAATGCAGGTCTGGAAGAGCCGTTGTAAAAATGGTCAGTAAGTCAACACGAGCTGATGGTAGTTCTCAGAGAGGGTGTAGAATGGGAACATAAATGGTCCTGATAGAAAACCCCATGGAACCCCAACACTAAATGTTCTGGGAGTGAAGCAAAAATGGTCTGGCAAGAGGAAAAAGCCCTCAGAGACTGAGAAATGGACAGAAAACTGGGAAGGAAACTGGAAATGTGTATCAGAATGGAAGCCAAGACCAGGAGCAGTGGCTTGGGGAAAAAGTAGAGTGTCAAATATAGACACATCGCGTAAGATACGGACCAAAAGGTGTCCTTTGGATTATTTGTACGATGCTTAATTGTAAGCTTTTAATTACCTGTGAAGCCAATGTGTGATCAGCAGGATATAAGTTAAGAGACTCAGGTTTCAGGTCACAAACACTTAACTCAAGGAGGGGGAAGCGATAAGTAAATTTAGACCAGTTATCTCTTGAGTTCTCTCCTCTATAGTATTCCAAATGCGTCGAGCAACGGTTGCGGTTTCTCAGTGCTTATTTAATATTTACCTCCTGAGTGGCTGAGTGAATGAATGATTCTCACATAGTAAAGGCTAGTGGCAGACAGCTCCATGGTTGGTTAGTTCTTTGGTTCATGAACACGGCTAAGGGATGCTATTGTCGGGCTTCAGCCCTTCATGGTAACAAGACAGCTGCTGGAGTCCCACCATCACATGCAGACACCATATCCAGAGGAAGGAGAGGGCTATCTCTTGTTGTATCTCTTTCCAAAAGCAAGCAAACCTTCTCCCCAAAGCTTCTCCAGAATCACTCCCATTTTTCATTGACCAGAATTTTAGGAGATAACCACGAGATGTCTTGTTGCCCTAATTTTGACAGATATTTTCATAAACCAAAGTTTTATAGGCGGTCAACTCCCATGGGCTGCTGCCTCATAGGCGTTGTCCTTGGAATACCCATCACCATACCACCCTTTCCAGCTGCCAGTCCAAGCAGGGCAGGCTACCATGGGCATGGGGCGTCCCAGCCACCCACCCCCGTGGCCGCAGCCTAGCATGCTTGATCACTCGACAGTCCTTGGTCTACACTGATATTTGCAATGCCAAGGCCAGCCAAACTTTGGAAGGCTAGTAGCTAGCCTTCTTTAAATAAGGAAAGCTGATCATGCTTAGAAAACCCCTCCTGACTTGCTGAAGACTTGGCTAGATTTCACTAGGTAAGCAGGGCATTCGACTTGAACCCCCACGTAAACGTCTGTAAACAACAGCATTCTGCTGGGAGCTCCACACCCAGGATTCTGGCCCCATCCCTCTCGTCCTCTGTGTATAAAAGGCACAGGGCAACTTTCCACCTCCCGGGACTCTGCTTTCAGAATGAATGCACCCCCAGAACCCTGACTGCCCTCACCAGCAAAGCCTTGCTTTCCTTCCTTCCTCTCTCACTGTGCCCAGTCCTTAGCCTGCTTGATTGAAGGCATCTGTTAACCAACCGGCGGGGTCCTCCTAGTGTCTCGGGGAATACCCACGGGATGGCTTGTTCAACTCCATTCTGCCCTTGCTTGGCCTCCTATGGGGTCGTTGGGAGGATCCAAGGACGGGGTCCAGGTTGACCTTTTAAGCCCTTGCCTGCTCAGTAAATGATAGCGGTGCTCTCCACCAGACTTCTGTCCTATACTGCTTTTCTGCTCTTCTTAGATGCCTGCCTTCCCTTGCTTGCCTCTCCTTCCCTGTTCCCTTTCCCCTGAGCCTCGGCTGTCTCTGGTGTCCCCCAGGAGAGCGGAGATTCCAGTGTGAGACCTCAGGACTTCGAGGGTGTGCCCGCCCCGTCACTCTTTGCTGCCTCTGCCTGCACCCTGGAGTACACCCTCGCTCCCCAGCGCTCTCTCCATTTCTCGGAAGGAAATATTATCCACTAAATTGCCCCCTTACCGTGTTGTCACCCAGGGTTAGCCACACCCTCTCGGGCTCCCAGTTCCAGAAACGTGTCCCCGCTTTCATATTCATCAGGGCCACGATGGTGATTTTCAAGTCCACCGTGAGCAGTGCCGTCCTGTAGAACTTTCGGTTGTGACAGAAATGTTCTGTCGTCATCTGTGCCCACCACCCCAGCAGCCTGTAGCTAGCCTCACGTGCTTGTTGAGCACCTCAAGTGTGGCTAGTGTGACTGAGGGATTCTGCACTTCAAATTTTATTTAGTTTTAACTAATAATTGCAGTCCGTGGCTAGTGGGCGCCCTGTTGGAGAACCCTGCTAGAGAAACAGAGTTGCTTACCTCTGTCTGGAAATGGCCGGCCCCATCACTGCCCTCTACCCCCTGACTCTAGCCATTGAAGATTTTTTTTTTTTTTTTTAATCTTAGATACCAGTTTCAGCTGGGCGACCCTAATGACTGTGCAGGGCCCCTTGCACAACAATGCAGGGTGATTCCGTGAGAGTCGCATGATCGCATAATGGCACAGGGGAGAAGCTGTGACATCCCATTCATTTCATATTCGGTCTCTGCCCCGGTTGCATTTTTTATATTAAAATGCACGGTAGTAGCAAGATGGCAAATCCTCTTCGAGCTACAAACAGAGTCATTGTTTGGAAATCATGGTCAGAGCCTTCATACTTCGTCAGGATAGATGATGTAAAAACCATTGGCCTTTGGCGTGACGATGGGGGGACAGGCAGAGCTGTCCCCAGGACAGATGAAAGAAATAGCTCTGGGAAAGAGACACTACTGTTAGATGCAGTGGGGCATTTGCGGGCCCTGCAAGCAGCCAAGAATCCACATGAGCAGTGATTTGTTGACCCTCAGGTCCAGTAGAGGCAGGAAATGCTGATAAATCCAGCGGAAAACAGCTGCAGGGAAGTGCAGCTGAAACAGGCTCCCCAAGGTCAAGGACATTTTTGTGACAGGAAGTCATTGCACCTCACGTATTTAACAGCTTTGGCAAAGGCTTCTTATTAATGTCAAAATAGGATATGAAATCCGGAACAGTAGCAACGCTAAAAAAGGTGAGGTGATTCTCCAAACACAAAAACCTGGACCGCTCCATTCCATGTAAGAAATCGTCCCAAGTATCACAGCATCGACTAAATTCTGATGTTAAACTACAACTTGTACAGATTTTCAAGGTATTCGGTTCAAAAGGACTCTGAGCTGCAAAGATGCTCGCATCAGACAGAAAGGAACCCCAGGGCTCTGGCACAGTTGTTTCTCTGTATCTGCTGGTCAGAAAAATCCAAAGACTTGTAGCTGCAAATCGAGTGGGAGATCTCTAACTTGTAGATTCCCAAAATTGTCTGCGTCTGCCTCCAATCCTGATGGTACAGAGATGCGCAAACACACCCACAATGACTTTTCTGCAGTGGAAAACAAAGCCCACCAGAAAAACAGAGAAAGAGAGAGACTGTTGGGGTTTTTTTGTTTTGCTTTTGCAAAGAAGATGTTCAGGTCTTTTTAAACGCTTGGGAATCAGATGCATTCATTTGCCAACAGGCACTATTTGAGAGGAATTATATTGCTTTCTCTGTATGTTGAAAATTCTACAGAATGTTACCTGTAGCACCATTTAGCTTAATTACATCCATTGCCTGAACTTGGGCAAATGGAAGAAAATATCTCCCATAAAAGTTGACACATGCCAGAGAGCCATTTCCAACTTCTCAGGTTTAAAGCTTTTAACCTTTTCAGTGACACTCTTCGATAAATTCTCTTAGTTAACTGTTGCTTTTCAGATCATTTGACTATGAGAGCAACTAGTGGCTTTGATGAGTGATTGAAAATGTTATCAGTATTAATGGAAGCTTTGCCAAACTCTGTATATTGTGGCTCAAGTGACACTTTAGTGGGTTTCAAAACAATGACTCTGTCACCTGCAGGGGTGGATTTTTTTTTTCTGCTGTAGTGGAAAAAGTCTGTCAGTGTCAAGAAAAAAAGTCAATGAAGCCTTCACTTCCTGCCTTACTAATCTTAGGACAACCACTACCAGAGGAATGCTTTCTTGGCAAATTACCTTCCGCTGTAACTCATCAGCCCCCCAGTGGAGGCGCCCTTCTTTGGTCAAAGAGCCTGTCTGGGAAGCTAAACTGAGAACAGGGAATGGGCTGAATAGTAAGTAGCTCTTGTCTCAAAGGGAAACACAAGTGAGCCAGTGTTAGCAGTAGGCCCTCCTTACATGTCTTCACAACGAGAATGGTTTGCTTTAACATAGGTGGCTTCGCTTTTTGGTTTTGCTTTAATTGTAGCCAGTGGGGCTCACCAATAAGTCTAAGATTGACACGTGAAGCCCTGCTTATATAGTCTTTGTCCTTTACGGTGGAAGCCTCAGTGTAGCCAAGATTTCATGACGTCATTCACTCTTCTCTGCTGCAAGGACTTAACAGGGACGTAACTTGGGTTTTAATTCTATCATGTACAGGTCTTATAAAGGATTTCTATACTGCTCTTTCGCCATCCTTGAGGAAGCAAAATCTCAAAATAAGTCATTTTAGATGAGATCACATGCTGTCACCACTTCTGAGCTCATTACCTCCCAATTGGATGACTTTACACAAGTTATTGAAACCATCTGGTGTTCGCTTTCCTTTTTACAGGGAGGGGAATTTTTGTACCAACCTCACAGAATTGTTTTATGTATGTATTAAATGAACAAGAACCTGGCTTAGAATAAATTCCCATTATGTTGTTTAAGGGGTTGTTACTATTATATAGAAAATGTCCAGCATTGTGCTTGGCACTCCAAAATGCTTAAAAATATTTCTCTGACCATCCCTTTCACTGTCCCAATTTTTTTTCTCCTTGTCTTTCTACTGAATATAGAGGCTTTGTAGGTAGAACACAGGCTTCTAGTACTATGTTAAACGTTACTTAACAGTTTTTTTCTTAATAAAAATATAGCACTTTAGGGGCACCTGGGTGGCTCAGTGGGTTAAAGCCTCTGCCTTCGGCTCAGGTCATGATCTCAGGGTCCTGGGATCGAGTCCCCCATCGGGCTCTCTGCTCAGCGGGGAGCCTGCTTCCTCCTCTCTCTCTGCCTGCCTCTCTGCCTGCTTGTGATCTCTGTCTGTCAAATAAATAAATAAAATCTTTTAAAAAATATATAGCACTTTATTGGCAAACAGTAAACCTGAAACCCATCAATGTCTATCCCGGTTCTCGCGATAGGCCCAAATAGAGCAAGTCAGACAAGAAAAAGTAAGCCTAAATGAAACATGATTTGCTGTTTTAGCTTCTCTGTTATTTCATGCTTGTTTGCAAGGTTGTTGTTTTTTTTTTTTCTGGGGGGGAGGGTACTCATCCTCATTTCTTTCCACTGTCCTGCACATAGTACTTTGATCTTTCAGAAGTTGGGTATTATCCAACACAGCCCTTTTTTGTTTTCAAGGGACAGAAACTGAAGTCCCAAAAGTTCAGTGACTTGTTGCAAACCAGTGATGGCAAAAATAAGAACACTGCTCTCCCCACTCTGAGAGTCTGGGCTCTTTCCACCATACCTGCTGTTTCTTTCTTCCCACCCAGCCCTCCCGAGAATGAGTTGGGGGCTCACCAGCGCTCTCCTATCCGAGGACACACACAGAGCATGGTCTATAACACCATCCTGTCTGTCACTTTCTGCTTCTTTTTTACCTGAGATCGAAAAGGCATTCTCTTCTCCTGAGACTCCAGACTCCTAAGGATTGGAAGGGTCCAATATTAGCGCTCTTGGTATAGGCTAGTCTAGAGGAAGTCATTGACAACAACTTTCTACTCTTGCCCGCCCCCCAAGCCTGGACCTCACATCAGCTCCCCAAGAAGAAAGTCTGAGTCCTGGATCAACAGTGGTCCAAGGTGAGGAGCAAAACTGCAGAGTACACCCCCCGTGGATAGATTTGCTCCACCCTGTGGAGCAACAGGGGACCTAGCAGTGCGATCACTAAGAGACGCGTAGGAAGCCAGGCCATAAAAAAAAAAATTGAGGACTTAGGGAAAATCAGTGCCTCTTCAAGTAATCAGAGGTGTGAGGAAGAGGTTTTCCTCCCCAAAAAACTATTATTCATTTAATATAATATATATAATAATATTTTCATTTAATATAACAGAGCAGCATGCAAATGTTTGTTGTTTTGTTTGTTGTACAAAAGCATCTTTACAGAAAAAAAGTTAATGAGCATTAAACTCACTAACTAACATCTTGCCAAATTTACTTCGGAACTTTGCCAGCCTGCATGCGGATTTCATTTTGATGTGATCCTGATCCACAGGTACGCATGGCTCTCTGTTCTGCCTTTGTACTTGACATTATTTCAGACACATTTTTTTTTCAGACACATTTTTTTAATGTCGGGCACTGCCCACATGATCACTTCATTTGCATTTCTTTCATTCCTGGCAAGGCTGTGCATTTCCCAAGAGGCACCCGGGACGCTTGACTTTCGTTTGTTTGTACACATACTCTTCGTGCTCAGAGTAGTCCGTCTTAGCTATGTTTGCTCCTGTCTCCCCACGACACTGCTCTTTTTCTTACATTTGGCTTATAGCATTTTATTCTGCAAATTAAAAAAAAAAAAGTTTCATGAGTAAGCCAAAACTCACCATCTGGCTTCCCTCTTATGCAATCTGAATAAATAAATACATGTGTGCTCAATTTACTGTTTCTTTTAGTTCACGTGAAATATTGCCATACTGGTGCAGGTATAGGGTTAAAGCAATACTTTATACTCATAGTCAACTATTATTTATTTAGCTAAAGATATCTTATCCAACTAGAAATGCATTTTAATTTTTTTACTAATTTTTTAAGATTTTGTTTATTTATTTGACAAAAACACAGTGAGAGAGGGAACACAAGCAGGGGGAGTAGGAGAGGGAGAAGCAGGCTTCCTGCTGAGCAGGGAGTCCAATGTGGGGCTCGAACCCAGGATGCTGGGATCATGCCCTGAGCCACCCAGGCACACCCTAGAAATCCATTTTTAAATATAGGTCTTTATATAATCCACATGCATACCCTAGAAAAATCAGATTGGGGGGCAAGCTTAAGTTTATATTAAAGTATTTTTTCAGGGGCACCTGGGTGACTCAGTTGGTTAAACACCTGCCTTCGGCTCAGGTCATGATCCCAGGGTCCTGGGATCCAGCCCCAAATGGGTAGCAGGGAGAGTCCCTGCTCAGCAGGGAGCCTGCTTCTCCTTCTCCCTCTGCTACTCCCCCTGCTCGTGCTTTCTCTCCCTCTCTCAAATAATAAAAGAAAATCTTTTTAAAAAAATAAAAAAATATTTTTTCAGAATTAAAATTGATACTTTCTTGTCTTCAGCTTCAAAGCCCCATGAACCATGAGCCCTCTCCGAACACAGTATCTTTTGTGCGATTTTTCGTGTTTTATAACGTAAATGTTCCACGGCTTTCCATGACAACCTAAAAGAATTCCTGTTGTCCATTCGCCATGTGACCTTCATGTATTAAAAAAATAACTTCAGTTAAAGCTTAAGCTTTGAGAAAATCTCATTGATCAGAAGGTGTCAGTTGCCCTAAACCAGAGAATATTCCTAAAGCAAAACAATAATCGAGGAAAATTAAAACAAAAAGCCTTCAAATATAGACACAAAGGTGACACCCGATTCTAGGGAGATGGCTGCCACTCTCAAATAAACCAAAAACAAAACATTTCTTAATGTATCTTTTGAGCCAGTCCTCTGGATCGCAACTGTTATGTAAATCATACTTTCAGAACACTACAGAAAATTCTGTGCGATAACAAAATCTTCCCCAAGCGTGTGGTCTCCTGTGTGCAGAGCGCAAGTCTTGTCTTACTTCACCTCTCAGGACGTTACTTCCCACCCTTGCTTCTTTTCCCCCCTCTCACACTAATCCCTCCCCATGTCTCTGTTTCTGCATTTCTTCCTCCGTGTTGTCCGTGTCTTCCCTTAGCACTTGGCATCATGCCTGGCTTGTGGGAGGGGCGATAGGGTGGGCTGTGGTAAAGCTCCAGGGCGTGGAGGACAGCAGACCGGGCGGGAGTTTCTCGAAGTTTCAGAAGGTGCTGAGAGCAAACGCCGGCCTTACCCACAAGATGGTTGTGAGAGCATGCGGTTTCTGGGTCGTGATGCCTCTTGTTAATTACAGGCTCTTGACAGATGTTTGCCGGCTGAATGAATGAATTCGCAGTCACCTTTCCCTTCACTCCCCTTGATTTGGTTGTTAACATAACTCTACCAACATCTTCATTTCTTACGTCTCACGAGAAGAGGAGAATAAGGCTGGCACAGTTTCCAGGACCTGTTCTATAGCTTAGATCCGTAGCTTTCTACGTCTCATCATTTAAAATTTACGACCTTGACTTGTGCTCCCTTCCGCATCATGTTCTCTGTCATGCCTGCAACCTGATTTTATCTTGTTAAATATGTCTGCATCTGGCTCACATTTTAATTTTCTACTCTCCCCTACGGCTCTCCCCAGTCCCATATGCCTTTGTGACAAGTTCATATTCACGATCCTGGCTAGATAATGCAACCTCCTGCTTTCTTGTCCTCTTTGAGGTTTAAACCTACTGTGTTCCCCATTAGCCCCATAAACAGCATCTCCTGTCCCAGACCTCATCAGGACAAGGCACAGTTGCTGTTCCAGATTCTCTTGGATCTCTGATTCCTAACGTCCAATCCAGTGGTGTTAAATTGTGGAACTCTGACCAGCCAAAGCAGCTCCAGCATCCCCCAAGAACTTGCTAGCCAGGGCGCCTTGGTGGCTCAGTGGGTTAAAGCCTCTGCCTTCGGCTCAGGTCATGATCAGGGGGTCCTGGGATCGATCCTGGGATCGAGCCCCACATCGGGCTCTCTGCTCAGCGGGGAGCCTGCTTCTCCTCTCTCTGCTTGCCTCTCTGCCTACTTGTGATCTCTCTCTCTCTCTCTCTCTCTGTCAAATAAATAAATAAATAAAATCTTTAAAAAAAAAAAAAAAAGAACTTGCCATGCATATTCTCTGTCCCAACCTAAAACTACCAGTACAAAAACTCTGCGGAGTGGAACCAAGCCCCACTCCAGGGAATTATGATGCCTGCTGAAGCCGGAGAAACATTGTCTCAATTCCTCGGATCTCAAGGGCCTTACCCCTTCTTCCTGTTCCCACTACTCCTTCCTTTAACTGGTAGTTGTCCTGTGCCATTTTGAAAACTATTACAGATCATTTTAGAAGATCATGTAAAACATCCAAATAATTCCTAATATTATATAGGGCAATATTATTTCTAATATTATTTCTAATACAATTTCTGATATTAGTATAAAAAGCAAACTTTCTCATCTGCAATAACGAGACAGTGATGATCTTGATAGATGAATGCATAATTAATCCATGAGACTCCCCTTCATCGGGAAGGTTAAGTTCTTTCTAAAAAAAAGTAAAACGGTTTTTTAAATAATTCGAATTAAAATGCCAATAAAGAGGCTTATCAGCGATAAGGATAACTATGCTTGTTACATACTCTTCAAATTAATCGGATTTGGAATGACCAAACATTGAGAATCCCCAGCTGATTTCTTAGCTTGATGATGAGTAATTGGGGTCAGTTACATTACTATTTCCACTTTTGTGTATGTTTGAAAATGTCACAAGAATTTAAAACAGCAGTTAATTAACAGTGGCAACACCACTGTAGCCCCATGTTAAATGAATTCAAAACAGATGGTCTTCACTTTTTTTTTTCAAGATTTTATTTATTTGACACAGAAATCACAAGTAGGCAGAGAGACAGGCAGAGAGAGCAGGGGAAGCAAGCCTCCGCTGAGCAGAGAGCCCAATGTGGGACTCAGTCCCAGGACCCAGAGATCAAGACCTGAGCTGAAGGCAGAGGCTTAACCCTCTGAGCCACCCCGCTGCCCCTATGGTCTTCACTTTTGTCACTACTGCTCCTGGTCATAAATGATACTAATAATGGATTTGTCATCTTTGTTGATTGGTTTCCATTTATTTCCACTAGATCAGTGTGTGTGTGTGTGTGTGTGTGTGTGTGTGTGTGTGTAGGTATGAAGGTCAATATTGAAGAAATGATCAAAAGCTAAGAAATTCATGTGATCTGTGCATTGCTGCTATGTAAATAGAGAAACCCTTCACAGAACAATTTTATAAGATTCAAGTAGGTGTCACTTAGATTTTGAAATATTAATACACATAGTTTTGTCTATTGGAATTTCTCCTAAAAGGGGAGGATTCTAATTGCAGAAAAGGCTTTATGCAGGGAGGTGTTGGGCAGAACCTCCTTTTTTCATTATATCATAAAACACGAGAAACCCTTTTATGAGCAGCCATAGGAGGATAGCTAACTAAAATTCAGTTATTCATCCAATATAATCATTAAGATTATAATTATGCAAATTATAATGTTTATAATAGTAAAAAAACACATAAAATCTGATGCCTAGTAAGATCACAACAATATGTACCCACAAATAAACTGCTATGTTGTCTTACCCTTTTTTCTTTATTTTTATTTTTCTGGTGGAAATGTATTTTTAGAAATTATGACGGTGGAATTCCCAAGATCGTTTCCTCTCCAAACAATCTTTGGACTTAGCAAAGTTATGTTTAATCTACGGGGAGCTAAATTTTTTGAGTGTTGCTCTGCCCCTGGGACGGCTTCTCCGTCATTAGGGAAGCTGCCAGCACTAAGCCAGAGCCGCCTTGATGAAACCGAGGTTCGTAGATTCTAAAGTATCCAACTACAGTTGTATCTTTCCCCCAGTCCTGCTTACCTGTCCAAAAGTACAACAGTCATTTGATTCTGCCGGTGCCCCCGAAGAACCAGAACTTAGCAGAGGCCCTTGAAAACCCCCTCCTCTTCGGGTTGTCTTAACCAGGATATTTATTACACCAAGAACATCAAAAACCAAAGTGGTTTCCTAGGGATGTGTTAAACTGAGTGGCAGCGGCATCATTGTTCCACCAACTGGAAGCATGAAGTGTTGGTACTTCCCATGCCATCACCCATGAGAACATGCTAAATTCAAGCGTGTTGAGGGGACCAGGGACTGTCCCCAAGGGGACGGCAATGCGATAACAGACCCCTGCAGCCCTTCCGTCCTGAAGACTTCCGGTTTGGCTGCGTACCTAGAGTCCACACTGCTCTTCTCTTATCAACCAGGAGTATTAATCATTTTGTTAATTACAGTTGTACTAACCATCATGCCATTTCAGGCACACAGAAGGACCAAATGAAAACAAATGGGGAGGGGTACAATTATCATATGGTTTCACTTATTTGCGGAGCATAACAAATAACACGGGGGACATGGAGAGATGGAGAGGAGAAGGGAGTTGAGGGAAATTGGGGGGGAGATGAACCATGAGAGACTATGGACTCTGAAAAACAACCTGAGGGTTTTGAAGGGGCGGGGGGGGGGGAGGTTGGGAGAACCAGGTGGTGGGTATTATGGAGGGCACGCATTGCATGGAGCACTGGGGGTGGTGCAAAAACAATGAATACTGTTACGCTGAAAAGAAATTTAAAAAAAAAAAAGTGGGGAGGGACGCCTGGGTGGCTCAGTGGGTTAAAGCCTCTGCCTTTGGCTCGGGTCATGATCCCAGGGTCCTGGGATCGAGCCCTGCATCAGGCTCTCTGCTTAGCAGGAAGCCTGCTTCTCCCTCCCTCTCTGCCTACTTGTGATCTCTGTCAAATAAATAAATTCATTAAATAAAATAAAAAGAAAGCTAAAAATGGGGGAGAGGGGCGCCTGGGTGGCTCAGTGGGTTAAAGCCTCTGCCTTCGGCTTGGGTCGTGGTCTTGGGGTCCTGGGATCGAGCCCTGCGTCAGGCTCTCTGCTCAGCGGGGAGCCTGCTTCCTTCTCTCTCTGCCTGCCTCTCTGACTACTTGTGATCTCTCTCTCTCTCTCTGTCAAATAAATAAATAAAATCTTTTTAAAAAATAAAAAATAATTAAAAGGAAAAGAAAAGAAAAAAATGGGGAGAAAACCACAATCTAACAGTATGTCAATGCTTTCTGTCATCTGCCTCAGATGATTCCTTGGTTATCTATTCTGTTTTTTTCTGGGTTTATACAAGATTCAGGTCAAATAGCCTATGTCCTTGAACCATGTGCCGTCGAAAGCCTGTTGGTATGTAGGTGACTCTGTTGAACATTTCATCAGGCCAGTTCCAACTGGGGAGGGAGGGGGCTGGCAGAGCTTCCTTTTACCACCATGTACTGTTGTGTGTAAAATTAAAGCCTTGGGAGGAGCATTACACAAGAAAAGGATTATTTATACAAGGTCTACCTTGGAGTCATTTCCCTGTTTCATTTCTACAAGTAAATCCTCTTTCTTCCGGTTTTAAGGCAGGTGATTGCTTTGCTGGGTTCTGTGCTTCTAACTAAGCAGAACGTAGGAGTCTTTCCTCTGGATATTTATTCATCTTACTGGGACAGCTTTCCATCCTCTTTAAAAATTAATTTGACTTTAATGTCTCGTTATTTAGGACTCCCCTGGGCTGGAATGAGATCACACTGGGGGAGTTTTGATTTGACAAATGGCCATTGTGTGGGAGCCTTTGATCCTCTCCTGGGGTGCTAACTAGCTGCCTGCCCCGGCTTTGAGGAGCTTTAAGCAAGATCAAAGTCGGCTCCCCTGCAGGCTAAATCACTGGTGGACGCTGGGAGAATCCCAGCACTTACTTCCCCACATCCTTAGGACACCAAGGCCCTTGGCTATGGTCTGAAGCCCCCAGTTAGTGGTCCATACTCATTCCCTCAGAAGGTTTGCAGAAGGCGGGACCCTCCCAGTGCCAGTGAGGAGTGGTCCCTGTTGTCAGGAGGGGAGCCTGCCGGGGCAGGGGGGTGCGTTCGAACTTCTAAACATTTATCTGCCTGGAGAAATTGGGGGGTGGGGAGAAACAAGGACGAATTTTTCCTAGAGCCTTAGAGAACCATGCTTCTGGTATTCATCGAGTGATATGAAGCCCTTGGTTCCCCAAAGTAGACATTCCTACTCCTGGTTTTCCAATCCCTGAGGCCTGCTTAGTTTTTCCAGTTTTCCAAAATTAGGAAGAAAAGTTCATTTTAATTCCCTTTTGTTAAAAAAAATAGGTGGTTATGGTTAGAAAGATGGAGAGTAAAACAGGCAATTTGCTAGAGGTCACTGGAAATTGCCATCCTCGGGGTCAGATGCCTTATGTCTAAAAATAAAACAAGTGTCTGAAAAGCAAAAGAACAAGGGCAGATTTTACAGACTGACCTTGATAAAGATTGTTCAAAAACATTTAGATTCAGTTAGCCGACAGTAAATGTCACCCTTTCCTGTCTGACTGTGCCGTCTCCTTCTCCCGCCCACAGATGGGGAGCTCTCCATATCGAACGAAGATGATTCGCTGGAAAACGGACAGTCCCTGAGCTCCAGCCAGCTGTCTCTGCCAGCCCTATCCGAAATGGAGCCGGTCCCCATGCCCAGGGATCCCTGCTCATTCGAGGTGCTCCAGCCTTCAGACATCATGGATGGGACAGGTAAAGCCCCTGGTTGAGTTGCCTGTGGCATTCGGGACCTGGAGCCTGGCTGGACTTGAAGTTCTGTTTGGCAACACCCCGAGCCTCCGAATCTCCTGGAAATGGGAATGAAATTGTCCAGTCAGGACATATTTACACTTACTGTGCTATAGTGTTTCAAAAAGATTTCTTGTAATCTTAATGTCTTTAAAGAAGACATGCCCTGTTTTTTACTATGGGGGATTTAAAATGTCATTGGTGTTTTGTTTTTTCCCCAGAACTCATTTCTGTTAAGCTAAGGAATCCTATACTTCTTCTACACCATACCTAATTCACATGTTCGGAAAACCCTAGCACAGCCCTTAAGCCCAGCCTCGGTATACCAGCTAATGGTTGGATCAGTTTAGCAAATTGTATCCGTTTACTGCACACAATCAATGTGTTGATTGGCTATTAAATTGTATACACTTTCCCGGTTAACTGCTGATAGGTGATGTTTGATGCCATTGGACTGTCACGACTTCTTTGGTCCAAAGCCCTCCAAATGGTCAGTACTCACTCCCTCAGAAGGTTTGCAGAAGGGGGGGGGGGGTCTTCCCAACAGCCAGTGAGGAGCGATTCTTATTGTCAAGAGGCGAGCCTGGTGGGGGGAGGGACCTCCCGGGATCTCCAGAGTGTGGGGAGAAAGGCCACGTCCTTTTCCACACCATATGCCAAGTCTGCACCAGCAGAGCTCAGGTGGGAGGACGGGAGAGCTGGTGTTACACAGCCTGTGCCGTGCTCCTCTTTGGGACCTAGTGTATCATTTCTCTGATGCTGATGATAGTGGGGTCCCTTGGGAGAGGGGAGAGACCAATGCTCACGAAGGTTTTGATGCTACAGGGGACACAGCAACCCAGATTAGGGAGGAGAAAGAGGTTAGGGGAGAGTCACTGGAGTCATTCCTTTCGCAGCAGGGATGAGAGGAAGGAGGTTACACATTGAGTTGCATTCTCCCCGAGGCTGAGAAGACGATTCCAGCAAAAGCAGTGAATTGCATTTCTCATCCGGCCTTTCTTGTGACATTGGGATTGCACAGATTTTAGCGTTAGAGGGAGAGCTGTCGTCCCAGCAAGCTCAGAGTTTCAGGCTCGCTGGCCAGGCCAGCCCCTGCCCGCACCCCGGGACAGCTCTTAACTAGAGCCAGTCGGGGTCTCCCGTGGTGGAAAGGAAGAGCAGACCCAGTGCCGAGCAGAGAGAAATGGGGGAAAGCAAGCAGAAAAACCATCATTCCGGCCAGTGAGAGGAGAGAGGAAGCGGGGAGACAGAAAGACATTGTCTTGGTTCATCCTCTGTCTGGTCAAGGTTTATAGGGACCCCTAAAACGATAAGGCGCCTGTTGCCTCTGCCCAGCTCGGCTGGTGAGCAACCACCCCAGGCGTGTGGGGACACCAGGCCTGGTGTCAGCCTCCGGGGGCTCCTTCGTGACTTCATGTCCCAGACCCGAGGAGAACCAGTGGCCAAAAAGCAAGGCCGCAGAATCTCCTCTGTCTTGCTCTCAACAAAGGGCAAACAGGCCCAAGGGAGGATGCCAGCCTTGGGTGCTGGTTTGGTTCGGATGGGGGCCCTTTGTCCCTGGCCCTCTGCACCTGCCATCGGTGGATTGTTGCCGTGGTCCCAGGAGTCACGTTTTAGAGCCCTCACAAAAGGTGTAGTAGAAATGCCAAGATTGAAGTGGTTAAGCTTGGGATAGTTTGGAGAAAATGTCCTCTTCCCTTTTCCCCCCTCTTCCCCCTCCTACCTCCCCCATACTGCCTCAGCCTCCCTGATGTGTCCCTCCACCCCCACCCCCTGCTTTCCTGGATTTCTAGAGGCCTCTCTTTAACTCTCCCCATGTGCACGGCTACCGGAAGCAGTGGGCGCTGTGCTGTGTTGCTGACCCACACCCCCGTCCTGTGTGCTCCCGCTGGCCCCACCTGCACTGCCTTTGTGTAATGTCTCCTGTGTGTCGTGTGGTTGTCCCCTCAGTGTCTGAAGAGAGTCCCTCTGCCAGTGAGTCTGGAGTCCTCCTGTCCCAAGATCCTTCAGCCAAACCAGTCCTGCTCCTGCCCCCCAAAAAACCTGCTGCTTTCTCTGGAGACCATGAGGAGACCCCAGTGAAGCAGCTGTCCCTTCTCAAGCAACCCCCCGCCCTGCCTCCCAAACCCACTGCCAGGATTGCCAACCACTTAACAGGTGAGTCGAGACGTCTTCTGGGGGCGTGCCGCCCTGCCTTCCCTTCAAGGGATAACCTCTCACGCTCTTTTTCTCTTTATCAGCCCTGTTGCACCTCTCCCCGAGGCTGCTCTGTGGGACATTTGGTCGTTTCCATGTGCGTCTTGGTACACGCAGTCGTGACCTGGGTTTGTGTGTTTTTGTCAAGAAGCATTCGATACGCACCTGCCAGCCACATGCTGAGAGCCTTTGTCGTGTGTATTTGTAAATATGTACCCTGGTATTTGTGTGACCGACTCGGGATTATTGGCCCATTGAGGTAATTAGATTCAATGTCAAAATCTTTGCAAAGATGAAGAGTAGTACCTTGTTCCCTTTGTAATGAGTTTGCCAAAGCTTTAAATTTTTTGTCTTTAAATTATTGATCTGAAGCCCGGAGTATTTCGTCTATTAAAAATCATGTCTGTGCTGTTTGTTCTGTTTAAAAAAAAAAAAAAAAAAGTAGAGACAATCTGCAGAGTATCATGGGAAATACTTTTAAAAGAAGAGTGAGTTTTGTCCTAAAGTGATTTTTTTACGTTCTCACATTGAAAGTGTTCCTTAACGCACCCACCGCCGTTAGACGGGGCATCTGGTGAAATGGTACTTCACTGCCCATGAACCGGACGCTACTTTCTGACTTAACGTTGTGGTTTCATTAAAGAGTAAAGAGGGGCGCCTGGGTGGCTCAGTGGGTACTACATATGGGAGCCTCTGCCTTTAGCTTAAGTCATTGATCTCAGGGTCCTGGGATCGAGCCCCACATCGGGCTCTCTGCTCAGCAGGGAGCCTGCTTTCCCCCCTCTCTCTGCCTACTTGTGATCTCTGTCAAATAAATAAATAAAATCTTTAAAAAAAAAAAGAGTAAAGATTTCAGGGGGTGTTTCTCCAACCTCGATCAGCTGCCTTTTTATAGTGGGCTTGATATTTTCGCTAACAGTTTCTAATTTGTTTATTTTTTTTAAAGATTCTATTTATTTATTTGACAGACAGAGATCACAAGTAGGCAGAGAGGCAGGCAGAGAGAGGAGGAAGCAGGCTCCCCGCGGAGCAGAGAGCCCGATGTGGGGCTTGATCCCAGGACCCTGAGATCGTGACCCGAGCCAAAGGCAGAGGCTTAACCCACTGAGCCACCCAGGCGCCCCTCTAATTTATTTTTGTGAGATGTGATGAGGATGGAGGTGGGGCAGAGTATTCCCCTCTGTTATAGTAGAAAAGCTGAAGTTTAAGAAGAATCAGCGCCTTTAGCCGGGCTGGCAGGAGCCGTGCGGTAGAGGCACGCTCACACCCCAAGCTTCCTAGTACCTTGTCCAGGGACCGCTGTCGCCGCGACAGAAGGGTGTCTCCCATGTGGTGCTGAGTTTTACTCGAGTCTAACTTAAACACAAGATTGAGTCAAGCTACTTTATCCATATGCGTGTCAATCCAAGTCAGATGTTTGTGGTTCGACAGAAAACATTTCCACCTAAAGAAACTGTTCTGGGGCGCCTGGGTGGCTCAGTCGGTTGGGCGTCTGCCTTCAGCTCAGGTCATGATCTTGGAGCCCCAGGATCGTGCCCTGTGTTGGGGCCCCCCACTCAGCGGGGAGCCTGCTTCTCCCTCTGCCCCTCATCCTGCTCATGCTCTCTCTCTTTCTCAAATAAATAAAATCAATCAATCAAGGAACCATTCAGTACATTAATAACACTTCAGTCCAGTGCCCCAAAATGTAAATGCATAGAAAACCACGGAGGAGAAAGTGCCCTCACAAACTGGCCTCTAAGAGATAAGCACTGTCCATTTGTCTAACGAAGGTCAAGTACCTGCTACATGTAGTCTCTTCTCAGCGGCGTTTCTGCATGCAGTGGTATCTGGTGAACGGATTCTCGTGTCCGCAAATACTCCCCGACACGCTTTTGTTAGCTGCCCAGTGTGAAGTAGGACGGACGTGTGTGGCCCCCTGTGGGCTCTCCCATCTTCCGTCACTGCAGCCAACGTCCCCAACAGCACAGGGTGCTTAAAAAGCATCGGCATTTCTCCTAATTTTGTTCTAGAATTAGAGTTGCTTGTTCTAATTCTAGAAACCAATTACATACCTTTGAAGAGCTATAGGGTTTTGAAGGCTGTGAGGCCAAATTTCCCTGAGGAATAAATATTGCAAAATAAACTCCCATATGTAGTTCCTATTCATTCGTCACATGTGTGTGAGGTATCAAAGCAGATGCAAATAAATCACAGTTTAATATATAAGTTTTACATATATATTTTTGTATGTTATCTATATTATGTATACACACAGAATAGAGCACTAAAACAGTGTCAGCAGCGTCACTTGGAGTTCCATGCAATCTTTTTTTTTTTTTTTAAGATTTATTTATTTGACAGATCACAAGTAGGCAGAGAGGCAGGCAGAGAGAGAGGGGGAAGCAGGCTCCCCACTGAGCAGAGAGCCCAATGGAGGGCTCGATCCCAGGACCCTTGGATCATGACCTGAGCCGAAGGCAGAGGCTTTAACCCACTTCAACCCACTGAGCCACCCAAGCACCCCAGTTCCGTGCAATCTGATAAAAGGGCATGGAAGGGCTGAAGCTTGAGCTAACCTCTCAGGCATAAGGGGCGTGTATAATAGAGAATAAGGGGAGAACATTCCAGAAGGAAAGGCCCTGGTCAGAGGCCCAGAGATGGCCTTGTGTTGGGTCCATCACAAGGTGGCCGAGCTGGGGCAGAGGGTCTGTCTCAGGATGGATTGAGAAAGGGTTCACTAGGTAAGGCGTATGAGGACCTAGATTCTGTTCCCGGGACAGTGGAGAACCTTTGGAGGTTTTTGAGCAGTGGAGTGATGTGATGAAAAGTAGCCTTTCAAAGATGTTCCTGGGTCCCTGTGTAGAGTGAGCAGAAAGAGAAGGTGGAAGCCTACAAAGGCCAACCCTATGCCTCATTCTCCAGAATCACTAGCTGAACTTGAATAATCTGAACCAGGGAAGCTCTGGGGAAAGCTCCTCTTGTGTCTAAAATATGAGCTGACAAGCCTCTCCGGCTGATCACGTGGGAGGAGATGGAACAGAACAATAGAAAAGACATTTGAAAAGAAGAATTGACAGAATTTCTTAGCCGACAACGTCCTCCAGTTGATCTAGTTATCTAATGAATGAAGGCACACTTCATTCATTCCCAGCGTCAGCTGTGAGCCGTGAACTTGGGCAGCCCCGTGTCCTCAGGACTCTTGGTGTATGAGAGACTCAGGGTATGTGAATGAGCCCAATCTCTGGCTTCCCTCGTCCTTTTCCAAGGCGAGTGGACGTACCTACACTCTCTGAACCTCACCTCTATACAGATTGGAACAAACAGATCAAAATAGCTGAGAGCTAATAGTCCTTACCTGCTGTATCTGGTGGCTCCTGAAACAGGAGGAAGACAAGACAGGTGGAGACATCCATGGGCTGCAGGCCTGGTGCTGTCCTTTCGGGTTTAAACCCAATTAGACATGCTTAATTTCTGGAAGTGAACCATCAGTCACGTTGAATCTGCATCTCCGTGAGGCAGCTACGTTAACCCTGTTGTGTTACTAATTACTCTAGAGACAGCTGGGCTCTGTCAGAAGAAATTAATAAACGAAGAATTCTAAAACTCTGAATTGGGACTTATAAGTTGTAGCATGTCCTCTCTCACTCTTGGTTGTCCCATTGACATTTTTGAAAGGAAACGCAGGACAGTTTGAAAGACATCAAGCATGATTAATGGAGAGTGACAGTGGTTAATGGTCCAGTAGGTCCAGTAGAGGAAGCATGAGCCTGAGCTGGGGCCACTTCCAAGTACACGGCCAGGCAAAGACAAGCAGAAACATCTCTGCTTTGGCATGTGCGTGCACTTTATCAGGAAAACCATTATGAACTTGGAGACCGTCTCGTGAATTTTCTCTGTTCGCCAGCAAGTACAGAGAAGCCTATTTGCTCTCCCAAACGGTCTTTCTTCTTCTCTTGTCATCATCCTGTTCTCCAACAGTGGCCTACACAATTGCAGGTCTTAGAGGAGCATCAAATTCCCTTCCTTCCATTCTGGAAGGTGATTGCGTAATGCTAATGATCTGAGGTGAATGATTCTCAAAATGCGTCTCTCTTGGGATGATAGTGGACCCCAGAGGAAAAGGGTTGATTGAAGCAGGGGAGCAGGGGAACCACTGTCTCCTGTCTTTCTAAGTCTCCATCAGTCACCTCTCCGGCCATGCTGGCTCCAGGAGTCTGGTATGACACACTGCATGACTAACCCATGCCTCTGGATATGGTACCTGTGATTAGGTACCCCGTGGGTGCTGATTGAATGAATAATCAACTCCCGCGAGAGCGGGATTTCACAGTCTTGCCATTCACGTTTGGGTAATAATAATGGTAGCTGCCATTTTTTGAGAATTTGATGGCATATCATTTAGTCCTATGGAGACGATGCTATTATCATTATTCTTTCTTTTTCCTAGAGGAGGAAAAGGAAATTCAGATAAGTTAAAAAAAACTCGGTTATGGTTACAGAGCTAATAAGTGCCAGAGATGGACCCACTTTGTTTTACTCCAGAGTTCTTATTTATAACCATTAGTTTCTACCACCCTCACGAAAATAATCTATTCTTAAAATTCAAAACAATGGAGTCATGAGCTTTCTTTGGATTTTTTTGGCCTTGTGTGTTTCAATCTGTTTTTAGAAAATTGGCTTCCTGTGGTACCCGGGTGGCTCAGTCGGTTAAGGACCCAACTTTTGATTTCGGCTCAGGGCATGACTTCAGGGTCATGAGATCAAGCCCCGTGTTAGGCTCCATGCTGAGCATGGAACCTGCTTAAGATTCATTGTCACTTTCCCTCTGGTCCTCCACCAGACCCCTCCACAATGGCTTGCACACTCTCTTTCTCTCTCCCTGTCTCTCTCTCAAAAACAAATAGATTGACTAAATTTTTAAAAAGGAAATTGGCTTCTTTATTTGCGTAACTCAAAGACAAAAATGTATCCAGTCTTCCAAAAATAAGTAATATTCTCAAGACACTTGATTATGAAGAGGAGGACCTGAAAGCAGTCGGGTTGGTTTTGGAAGAACATGCTAGAAATAGTCTGTAAGAATCAAGAACAGGGCGAATCCCGTGGGAAGGATTTGGCTACAATTAGAGACCAGCAATTAGAAAATAAAAGGAAATGTATCATGATCTCAGCGTCCTGGGATCGAGTCCCACATCGGGCTCCTTGCTCGGCAGGGAGCCTGCTTCTCCCTCTGCCTCTGCCTGCCACTCTGTCTGCCTGTGCTCGCTCGCTCTCTCGCTCTCTCTCTGACAAATAAATAAATTAAAAAAAGAAAAAGAAGTGTTGCTGATCCTTTAAAAATAAGCCCTTCTGCGAGTGTGAATCTGCCCAGGGTTTCTTTGTCTTTAGACTTGAACTACAAGGAATTTCTGTAGGTCAGTGGCTAGTTTCAACATTCCAAAGTTTTTACACCTGCAGACTTACCCATGCGCATGGCATCCATGCTCTGTGGTACTTCTCAGCCTCTCACATGTCTAATGAGAATCTTCTATCCAGAGCTCGTCACACCCAAACCAACATTTCTGCTTATGCTGTCTCTTGAGTTTGGTGGACACTGTTCATGGTCGTCACATTCTGATCTGTGATTTTGTTGTTCCTCTCTGGCTCTCTTGCTGTGTGTCCCCATTTCTCTCTAGCATCCCACCCCACCTTCCTTGTTCTCCACCTGCAGCCTCTTCTCCAATCCCACAAAATCATCTACTTTCCCCGCTATCCTTACATTCTACTCTGAAAGCACAAAAAAAAAACTGGTAACTGGGCCACAGTGAACTTGGACCTCATTTCTGCCTTCAAATGGAAAACATGAACTATAACCCTGGAGTTTCAGAAAGAGGTTCAGGGTTCCTAGCCCTCCAGGTAGCTGATACCTTGAAGGAATGGGAAATATACCAGAATTTACTCTTTATCCCTAATTTTCTGTATTGCTCCAGTCTTGATTTCCCTTTCTTAAAATGCAGAAATTCTTTCTTAGTGCATGGGAGGACCCTCTTTTAAGATCATTTTTAGAGGGCGCTCTCTGCTCTCACCTCTGTGACCAGCATAAAGATGACAACAAAACACATTTTTATGGCACTTGTTAGGTTGGAGATGGAATTCGCTTGGCACTTTTTTGTGTGTGGTAAAAACATTAAATTTACCTTCTTAACAGATGATGAGTGAGCAATTCAGGAACGTTGACTAGATTCACATTGTTTGTTGTGCAAGAGATTTCCAGAACCTTTTCATCTTGCAAAATGGAAGCTCTGTACCTATTAAATGACTCCCCTTAAGTTCCTTCCCCACCCCCTTCGCCCCTGAAAACCACCACATTTACATTTACTTCTTGTTTCTAGGATTTGAGAGAAGTGGAATGGTACAGTGTTTGTCTTTTTATCAGAGGCTTACTTCACTTTGCATCATGCCCTCAAGGTCCATCCATGCCATAGCTGTGATCGAACTTCCTTCCTTCATAAGGCTGGATGGCACTTCTGTTTTGAGGGCGCACCCCATCCAAGGCACGCCACCAGCCTTGATATAATTTATAAGCAATTGTTCCCCCGTCAGCTGTAGGGTTGGTAGGCAATTAGAAGCTACAGAAAATGCTTCACATGAAGACGTATAAACATGGTTCTCAAGATATACAAACAGCAGGAGACCGAATCCTTTTTTTATTAAAGATTTTATTTATTTGACAGAGATCACAAGTAGGCAGAGAGGCAGGCAGAGAGAGGAGGGGAGGCAGGCTCCCCGCTGAGCAGAGAGCCGGATGCGGGGCTCGATCCCAGGACCCTGGGATCATGACCAGAGCCAAAGGCAGAGGCCCAACCCACTGAGCCACCCAGGTACCTCCCAAATCCTTTTGAAAAATCAGAAGAAGCATCATAAAGGAGGAAGGATGTCAAACTTAAAGAAGAATCCCATTTTGAAGGTCACGGAGGGGAAAGGAGGTTGTGACATAGGAGGCAGAGTTCATGGAGGCCCCTGACACGAGTCACAGTATGTTCAGGAACTAGCCAACAGCCCAGCTTGGCAGGGGTACAGGATTTGTGGGGAGAGGTCATCAAAGGTCAGGCCAGACGTGGGTTGAAGGGGAACTGTCAAGAGCCTCGAATGCCACAGTGAAGGATTTAACTTTAGAGGAGGAGTGGGCACGTTTTGTGGACCTTTAGCAACAGTGGCTTGATTTCCACCCAGCTTCTCTCCTTGATGCTCTTGTGGAGTTGAGGGACAGCAATATTGGGAGCTGGATGCACACTGGAAAAATAAAGGAAATGGGGGCATGGCCATCGTCAACCGGAAATTGCAAAGGACACCAAGCTGCTCCCCTTGGTTCTTCTCTTGGATGTTGTGTCAGGGTCTGGGGGCAGTTTCCTGAGAGTGGGGATGGTGTCGGCCCTGGTCCCTGCTGTGTCCTCAGCTAGAACCAAGCAGCCCCAGAACAGGAGGGCTTGTGAGCACGTGACCCCCCTCTGGCAGAGGCATTGAAGGAGGAGCTCGGTAATCACTGCCCACGAGTTTGCAGCAGGATATTTGCTCTCGGGTTCGGAGTTGTGCCAGAAATGAAATCAGATCCTCATGCTCTGGAGAGCTTGAAGGAGCCCCAATACCCAGAGGGAAAAGCTCCCCCCCTTTATTAGAGTAGCAGACAGAACATGACCGTCATGCATCAGTCATACTTACGGTGCAGACCAGGGTGTCGGAGAGCGCGCTGGGAAGGTCAAGGGAAAATGGCGATGCCCTTGGAGTCCACCAGGTGCTGGCAGTTAGACCACCCGCTGCCATGCCCGTAAATGCAAGAGCTAGGAGCGCGTCCTCCAACACCAAAGAAGGGTCGTGCATCAGATAGATGCAAGGCTGGAGATGAATTGCAACCATCCTTTTTCCCCCTTTATGATATCTAAGGATCCGGCTTGAATTTACTCATATCTTCACCCTGAAAGTTCTACCTCTTCATAGCTCCATAAGGTCTATGTCATATTTCACTTTTTTAGAGACATTATTTATTTGACAGAGAGCATGAGCTGGGGGAGGGGCAGAGGCAGAGGGAGAAGCAAACTCCTGCTGAGCAGGGAGCCTGATGATGCAGGAATTGATCCTGGGACCCCCTAAGGTCATGACCTGAGCCGAAGGCAGATGCTTAGCCACCTGAGCCACCCAGGTGCCCCAATGTAGTATTTCATTTTATATCATCTAAATTAACTACTTTCAGACATCCTTGATCTGTCCCTTGGTCCAGTGGTCTGAGATCAGATGAGCACGTTCATTCTTCCCTTCCTGGCTCTGTGACATTGACCTGACTCTCCTAGCCTTCTCATGGATAGTCACAGCCATCCTCCCGGTGGTCATCGTTGAGTCCAAGCTTCTTGCGGCTGTCCATCTCTAGAACCTTCTCCCTGTCCTTTGTGCCTGTCTTGCAGAAGCCTTAGATTCCGCAGCTCAGTTATCTGTCCGTTGAACACTGCGCCCCTCCCCCGGTCTCCCTGGGGGCAGTCGCGCTCACCCTCCTCACTTCAAAGTTAAACCACATAATGTGCTTCTGTGCAGATGATTTATCATCTCTAACAAAATGCTGATCTCAACAGGTGTTTGTTGTCATGATATGGGGACACCTAGAGTTGTGACTCTTGAAGAGCACTTTCCTGACCATGAATAATGTATAATTTTACTTCCAAAAAAAAAAAAAATCTTCAATTGCATGCCCCACAAAGATGACAGGTGACCCAGTGGTGCCCCCACCCGCTGCCCAGCTTCCCCGTCCCCATGAGGCATGTCCCTCCCTCCTTGTTGTCATCATCTGCCCAGAAAGTCTTTGGAAGGGGGTAATTTTAAAACAAAACTTTTCGTTGTGGAAAGTGACTCAGAAACAAAGTTAGGTGCCGGTGCGTATGTGCTTTCCTGGGCCTCAGGTGTAGGATTCTGGAAGGTCTCAGGACGTGTTTGTCCCAAACATCAGGTGGTCATTGATTTCCACATGTCAGCCTGGCTTGGGGGAGCAAAGCCAGCTCAGGGCATGGAACGCAAGTCACTTCTCTGTTACTCGTTTCCATCCGCACTGTCCCTCTTACCACAAGGGGTCGATCAACACATTTGGTCTTTTCCAGGCATCAGACCAACAAACTGAGAATCCCTGGGATGGTCTGAAGGAATCGACAGAACTCATGTGAGCGCCTATGTTTGCAGCCAGGGGGAATCTGATTCTGGGCTTTGGTGGCTCTGGACTGTTATTTAAGTTCCAAGTATGCTTCCTAGAGGCTCCTAATGTTTCCGGTGGGTCCCGGCATCTGTAAAAGGAGATCAGAGATGCTAATCCACCGAAATGAGGTGACAAATGGCTGGGAAGCTGTTGCAGCACCTCTGTTCATTAAGACACTAAATGCTGTTCTCACTGACAAGTGCTCAGATTACAAATGGGCTTCAAGAGCAGGTGCTAATAAAAAAAGGTAGAGTGAGGAGAGAGGCTAAGGAGTGTGTGCCTCAGCGCAGACTGCTTCTGTTAGGGACTGCAGTCTTATGGTACAAGAATGGACTAGAGAAGTAATCTGGAGTTTTCCTTTCCTTGTCTGAAGTCCTAAGCCAGAGCTGCGTCATGTTTGGGTTTTATGCTCTGTGACACTCATAGTTTGAGTTTATTTCCTTGTTCGCTGGAACGGGTTGTTTCTGCTTTTGCCACTCCATCAATATGAGACAGTTTTATGAATATACTGCATCTCGATCAGTCTGGCTGCAGAGGGACTCATGCATTTCTAAGTCAGCAAGCAGAGAGTTTTGTGTGCTCCCCCCACTCCCAGGACCAGCCACGGTCATCATTACGGATGCAGGAGGTAGAGCGTGTCCTCCAACAATCCATAAATACCTCGCATCCCATAGATGCAAGGCTATTTTATTCAGTGAGGTGCTGTCGAGGCAAAGGAGATGTTTTTTAATCCCTGGATTTTTAGGGGTAAAGAGTCTGAATCCCCAAAACAGATTCACTGGCTTTCTCAAGCCATGGAACAGCAGAGAATCTAGGTTCTGTCATTCCCAGTTCTGTGTTCTTTTCCACTAGCCCTCCATGCTGATGCAAGGTGCCATGCATTAGAAGAATGCCCTGAAACATGGGTGGCCTCGTCTTTTTCTCTTCCCGCAGTACTTTGCTGCAAGCAAGGAAGGCTACCGAGACCATCCTCAGGAAGTTCTCTTTCCCGTTATTGCATTCGCTTTCAGCCAGTTTTTCTCCTCCTTACGTAGAACCACGGCAGACTAAACCACCCGCACTCCCATTCGCTGTCTTGGCTTCTCGCATCCCGCCCCAGACAGGAAGCATGTCAGGCTAGGGGATGCTCACAGGGGCCACAAGAGTCCCGGGAGTAACTGGCCAGAGGGATGTCGTGCTGGGCCAATTCCGATGCGTGTCCACGTCCTCTTGTCTGACCCTCACGACAACCTGTGACAGAGGATGAGAATATATTAATTTTTCGGATCCATGAAGACTCCATTTGTTGAGGTCCTTTTGCACATCAAGGAATCAAGAGCTAAACTGGCGGGATTTTGTACTCAGGCCCTCCACTGACCTGTTTGGGGACTTCATAAAATTATAAAAATGTGCCCTTTGGGAGAATGAGTCACAGAAGCCTGACCCTTCCTCTGGGATGACTCAGGCCCATGCCAGGACAGACCAGAGACTGGATTTCAGCCCACTGGTCCCCATGGAGAAGCTGTGTAGACATTAATCATTTTACTTCTCATAACAGACCTATAAAGTGGGTTATACTCCCTTTCTATAGATGAGCAAACTGAGGCTTGGGAAGGTTAATGTCGTAGGCCAAGTGATAGAGCTTCTTGGTCTCAGAACTGGGATTAAACCCCAGCTCTTCGGAGATCTGACCCAACAGTGATTTCACAGGCATTATCCTGCAACAGAGGCCCCCCACAGGCCCTGCTCAGCCCTCAGAGAGCAAGCACCATGGCTGAATCTCCTCCAGAAGGCCCTGGGCACTGGTCATTTTGCAGGAGGGAACGGCCTCTTCACCAAGGAGTGGCCCTGGGAGGATAGCTTCTCAGAGTCGATGTGCAGGGCTCCCTGGGGTCTTGGTCAAGAGGCACATTCTTGTTCAGAAGGCCTGGGCTTGAGCACCTGGGTGACTCAGTGGGTTAAGCCTCTGCCTTTGGCTCAGGTCATGATCCCAGGGTCCTGGGATCGAGCCCCGCATCGGGCTCTCTGCTCAGCGGGGAGCCTGCTTCCTCCTCTCTCTGCCTCTCTGCCTACTTGTGATCTCTGTCTGTCAAATAAATAAAATCTTTAAAAAAAAAAAAAAAAAAGGGCTGGGCTCTGGGACTCTGCATTTCTGACACGCTCCCAAGAGGCTCTGTGGCGGCTGGGTCCTCGGACCACACTTGGATTAGCAGAGCCTTAGGGGAGGAGAAAGTGGTTGTTAAGTCCTGCCTCTTCTCATGGCTCTGAAGACACGATGAGAAAGAAATCAGCAGCTGCTTCCGGAGCACATACTGTGCGCCGGGCCCAGCTCCTTGTTCGTGAACGGGAGGGGAACAGCCGCACCCAGTGGCGTAAAGTTAAGGGATCACTTACGCCTACTGGGGATAAAAATCGGGAACAAGTCAAGAGAAATGAAATGGATTGGATCGGCTGTATATGAGATGCTGTTGACAAAGGGAAGTACGGAGCCGGTGAGAGCCCAGTGGCGGCCCCTTCACCTTGGGGAGGACGGATGGGCTTCCTAAGGAAGTCATTCCCATGGTGCTGACAGTGACAGCCACCAGAAATGCAGCTGCTTCCCATCTGTAACTGAGTGCCAGGCACAGTGCCACACGGTGTGTGCCCTTTATCTTACGTGGTTTGTGCACTAGGCCTATGACGTATTCATTCATCCCCATTTCACAGGTTGGAAAACAACATCAAAGAGATCAGGCAGTTGCTGTCGCTAACGGAGCTGTGTGAGTGTGTGATTTCAGGGTTCCTCTTCTGCGTTTAGCATGACAGACTCTGGTAATGATCTTGTGCCGCTTAACCCGGTAATGACGTGGGGCACTTTCTCAGCGTGGTCTCCACCGAGGTCACAGTGATCTGGGAGCTTCTCTACGAAGCAGACTCCCAAACCCCGTCATAAGCCTCCTGAATCTAAATTTCTCAGACAGAGGCTCAGGACATTGCCTCTCCCAGACCTCCCCGATGAGGCTGGTTGAGATCACTGCTGTGACAACTTGGCGTCTTGGAGAGAAACGGTGGGGGCCTGTCGCCCATTCCCAGTCCATTCATCTCAGTCTGTCCTCCTTGTTACAAAAATGTCCGTGCTTCATTAGGCGGAAATGACTATTGGATATGTGTTTCCTTGTTTGCTTAATACATGCATACAGCACTCATAGGACATACGAAAATCAGCAAGAAGAAACAAGAGGGCTCTAATGCGCGGAATCAAGTTGGCAGGAAAAGCTAAACATCTGATTAAGTATTTATTGCTTGAGACAAAATTGTGAAAAAAGGCTCTTTAGGTAAACTTGTCTGAAATGTCCTTAAAATATTCTAAGGCAAATAAAACAGAAAAAAATTCACCCACAAGGATAGAAGAAATCTTTTCATGACAAAGCGCGCATCCATAAGTGGTTTTTATAAATATAAAATTAAATTGGAAATGCCATTAGACAAATTGGTTTTAAGACAAGTCCCTTAATTGGAGATGTTAGATTTAGGCAAAGGTAGTAATTAGGTGAATAGATCTTAGACGGTGTAGCTTTGTAAATTGGTTTCCTGCAAATTAGTGTTTTAGTTTTTATATGTGGGGTCATAGAAATAGAACTTGGAGACCGTGCCGCTGACCACTCAGGGCGGACATGGGCTCAAGGGCTGGGTGGAACCGAGGCATCATGTCCCCACCTTGGGCAGCATTATACCCCAAACAGGTTGGCACCCCCCGATCTGTGATTGTCCCCGATTCTTTCCTCTTACCCCTGAGTATGGTGAGTACCTGGGAAGCATATAAAATCCAAATACCTGGCCCCAAGACTCTCCTTCAGTAGGTCAGAGGTGAAGGCCAGGAATACAAACTTCTAGCAAGCATCGGGGTTGGGGGGGGGCGGCTGTCGCAGTTTGTCCAAGCACTCTCTTAAGAATTAGTGCTGTGGGGGGCGCCTGGGTGGCTCAGTGGGTTAAGCCTCTGCCTTCGGCTCAGGTCATGATCCCAGGGTCCTGGGATCAGTGGGGAGCCTGTTTCACCCCCTCTCTCTGCCTACTTGTGATCTCTCTTTCTCTCTATCAAATAAATAAATAAATCTTAAAAAAAAAATCAGTGCTCTAGGGACACCTGGGTTGCTCAGTCAGGTGAGCATCTGACTCCTGATTTCAGCATGGGTCTGAATCTCAGGGTCGTGAGTTCAAGTCCCGCATCATTGGGCTCTGTGCTAGACGCGGCATTTACTTAAAGAAAAAGGAGGGCGCCTGGGTGGCTCAGTGGGTTAAGCCTCTGCCTTCGGCTCAGGTCATGATCCCAGGGTCCTGGGATCGAGCCCCGCCTCGGGCTCTCTGCTCAGCGGGGAGCCTGTTTCCCCCTCTCTCTGCCTACTTGTGATCTCTCTTTCTCTCTATCAAATAAATAAATCTTTAAAAAAATAATCAGTGCTCTAGGGACACCTAGGGTCGCTCGGTCAGGTGAGTATCTGACTCCTGATTTCAGCATGGGTCTTAATCTCAGGATCATGAGTTCAAGTCCCGCATCATTGGGCTCTGTGCTAGATGCGGCATCTACTTAAAGAAAAAGGAGGGCGCCTGGGTGGCTCAGTGGGTTAAAGCCTCTGCCTTCGGCTCAGGTCATGATCTCAGGGTCCTGGGATCTTGTCCTGCATCAGGCTCTCTGCTCAGCAGGGAGCCTGCTTCCTCCTCTCTCTCTGCCTGCCTCTCTGCCTACTTGGGATCTCTCTCTGTCAAATAAATAAATAAATTCTTTTTTAAAAAATTAAAAAATAAAAAAAAAGGAATTAGCGCTATTTTTGGTTTGAATTCAGAGAAAAGGACAAGAGTGAGCGGTTGAGTGGTTTTCAAACATGACTTTTAAAGGACACAAATGTGGGGCACCTGGGTGGCTCAGTCCTTAAGCTTCTTCTGCCTTTAGCTCAGGTCATGGTCCCAGAATCCTGGAATCGAGCCCTGCGTCAGGCTCCCTACTCAGCTGGGAAGCCTGCTTCTCCCTCTCCCCTAGCTTGTGTTCCCTCTCTTGCTCTCTCTCTCTCTCTCTCTCTCTGTCAAATAAATAAATAAAATCTGAAAAAAAAAAAAAAAAAAAGAAGACACAAAGCTGGCATCCGCCGGCCATCCTGCATAGAATCCCTGGAGAGGGGGTGGTCTGCATCAGTCTGAGGCTAACCACCCCTGGGGTTGAGAACCAGCCGCCTGCAGGAGTCTGGCCTTTGTTGTGCTCTACTCTGGGCACTCTGCGGGGAGGGCAGAAGCAGGCGTAGGAGGGGCCATCCAAATGCAGTTGGCCTTGACCAGGAGCAAGAAAGGCTGCAAGGGGGAGTCCAGTCTTTAGCTACACTTTGAAGGGTGAATGCAATTCTGATTATCGGGCAGGGAGGGTGTTGAAGGGGGGCGGTGTGACAAAGGCCCTGAGAAAGGAGCACGGTTACTGGGAAACCCAGTGGGGAAGCTGCCCTGCCCAGAGTGGCCAGGGAGATCCAGGACGGAGGCACCTGCCGACACTAGGCGGGGTGAGATGCCCCGCAGCCCTGCCAGGCAGGGAGTGAGTGGGGGACCTCCAGCATGATGTGTGCTGGAGGAAGATGTCTGGTGCAGGGTGCATATGGATTAGAAGGGTGGACCCTGTTACCCCCCCTAAAAGAGGAGATGAGGTCCCAGACTGGTACAGAGCTCAAGGGGGCAGAGAACACAGAAGTTTGCAAAGGACAAAGATAAAGTGACAAACTCAGAATGGCAGATGGGGTAGAGAGGGCTCCAGATCTGTTATGAGCAATGACTTGGTATTAAGATATCATAAAGATATAAAAATAGACACAGAGTTATTAAAGATCTGGGCTACCTAGACTCCCCTCCTTTGTCTACCATGTTGGAGAAAGGCGGGGATTACAGAGCTAATTCACAGAAAGCCAATAATTCCACATCTTAACCTTTTCCCCAATTTCCTTCCTTTTTACCAAATTTATTGAGCTAAAAAACTATTCGAAGTAATTCATCTTCATTTCCTACTCCTATTTAATTGATGACCATGTATAGTGAAACAACCAGAAAAGAAACACAGGCAGAAAAAGAGAAAGGGGTCCTCTAGGACCCCAGTATCTCTTTTCTCAAGCAATGAAAGTAACCATGTCCATCAATTTGGTCATTACCTCCTTGCCTGTTTCAGTAGAATTTCTGGTGTCCCCTTGGCCATTTTCCTAGCAAAGAAACCAAGTACACTTCGCTACAGAAGTGGTGGCAGGAAGCATGGTGGTTGAGTGTGTGCGGGAAGGTATAGATTAGCAAGATGGTAGAACCCAAGGTCCTCACTGTTCCTTCCGAGGGAAACAGTTCCATGCTGCCCTCTTGGGTCTGCTTCCTTTTACCCAAGTGACTGAGCGCCTACCTGCATTACATAGACAGCTAGAACACAAAGGAAGGAATAACAGGTAAAGGTTCTTGGATAGAAACCCTTAACACGTCTAGACACATTGCATTTGCTAGGGTTGCACAAAGCCTTCCAAGGGCCAAGGGAGCGGACCCTTCCATAGCAGGAAGTGGACACAGGGGGCGGGTTTCTGCCCCTTGGTCACTTTTGAGAGAGCACCATTGGTCATGCACCTGAACGTGGTTAGGTTACCTTGTGTCCTGTGCATGGGGGATGGTGACAAACGGGATGATCGTGGGGGGACGTTAGGGAGCCCTGTGGTTGAGACCAGTTGGCGTTTTGGCATTGGGGACCAAGCCGACCAGGCCCCCTGGAGTGATTGGGCTTCCGTTTATGTCAGCTGTAGGATCCATAATTCAGTGTCCACACACCCCCAGCTGCATAGTCCTAAAGCTGTTTTTCGTTTTATGCTCATGTCCCTTAGAGGGATAGGAGAGCATCTATTTCTGGGGGAAGGTACGAATTCATCCCAGCACAGAGTGTCAGAACGTCAGCTCGTTCTCCAAATGTGTGAGCCCCTCGCTGTGGGAGCGGGGCACCGTACAGGACGCTAAGAAGAGAGCGACACGTTATTTGAGGTCCTGTTTCTCCAGCAGAGGGCAGACAGCTGTGCAACCAGGAGGTGCCATTCGGTGTTCTCAGAGCCCAGGGGCATCATCAGCAAAAGTGAGATGATAATATGTCTACATGCCAGGGTCGCTGTGAGGATCGAAGTGAAAAGCATTTAGCATCTGGCATGGGGTAAGGGGCGGCTAGAGTGCTGTCCGCCATCACCCACGGGAGGCCCACTGGGTGTGGAATGGAAGGACCAATGTGAGAACCCAGGAGGGCTTCTCGGGGGAGGTAAATTTTTGAGTTGCATCTTGAAGGGAGAGGAGGAATGGACCCGGAAGACAAAACAGAGGAATAATCCAAATGGAGGAGGGAAGGCGGCAGAGGCCCAGGGGTGTGGGAACGTCAGGGAGTTTGGGGAACACGGAAGTTCTGGAGGGAAGGAGAGGCCTCGCCTGCACACCTCTTGGGTTTCTCTCTGAGGCAGGAGCAGCGTTCTGCTGAGGGAGGGGAGCCTTGAGGAGACCAGGGAAGACCACGACAGCCCATGTGGAGAATGTGACGGACAACAGCCACCCCGTGGGATTTAGGGGAGGGTAGAGACTGAATTTGGGGGACAGCAAATAAGGAAAATGCACAGGAGAAAAGCAGTGAGTGTCGTAGGAGACTCTGATCTAAGGCTTTTCAGATAGGCTAGGAGAGGCCGTTTCTCACAGGGAACCGGAGCAGAGTTCAGGAGGTAAAGCGTGGCCTAGAGAGATGAGCTAACCAGCATGCGGACCTTGGTAGGCTTGGATGGTGCGTCAGGAAGATGGGATTTATTTCTAGGCCATTGGTGGGGTTGAAACGAAGGTGGGACAGCAGATTGGTGCCCTCAAGACGTCACTTTGGTAGAACTGAGGGGAAATGAAACTGGAGAAGGCCACACTCAAGGTAGACAGATAGGTGGAGAAAAGTCCAAGGCCTCAAGGAGCAGGACACAGAACCCTGCGGTCCTCCCCATGTGGCCACCAGGTGTGAAGTGGGAAGCGCTCTGACGTGGCCGTCCAGCCTTCCCCACCCCTGCCGAGCCCCTCCTGGCGGAGCTTCTCCCAGGCCAGCCTGCAGCCCACAGGACTCAACCCTGCCCCCCACCGGTGCTAGATCATTTCCAGGAATTTGCAAGGTTGTCCCAAAGATGGCCCGAGGACTGGTCTGTCCTGCAGCTCCCCTGAGTTTGGAGCATCTCTGGGGAAGCTTCAGAGCCACAGTCCTGAGACCGAGGGGTGCTGGGCGCGTGCAGGTCCCACCAGGGCCTAGGAGTACTTGTTGGAGCCTCCCTACAGTTTGAACAACCCAACTGTGGCTGCCACGTGAGTGGGCCAACCAGTCCCGCCACTGAGCTCAGACCTCCCGGAGGTCCGTGTGGACGGGGGAGATGAGCGACACAGCCCACAGACCACGGAAGCCTTGCCTCCCCGTGGGGCACCCGAGCCTGCTGTGCGACTGCGAGCCCCGTAAAGCGCCACGCCCAGGTTACAGGGGAGGGCATTGAGGCTGGCAGCAGGGACGTCACTGGTGGAGGTTCACGCTGTTCATGGGTCTGAAGTAGGACCGGCTTCTAGTCCCGTGCCCGTTAGAGTGCCAGCGGGGACGATATTTCACAGGACAGTGACAAAGCTGTAGACTTCATGGTGTACCCTAGAACAGGTCTCCTCGAAGTTCCATGGGCTTCCATGAACTGTGCTGTGGTCGTTCCCCCTTGCTACTGCCCGGGAGCCTTACTTAGCCTGACAGCTGTGTGACGGATGTCGCTAATGCCTGGGTGCCCGAGGCCCGCTTCCAGCAGGAGATAAGAGAGGCTGGGTGCTCACTGAACGGCACCTACCCCACTGTGTCTTCAGCCGGTGCCTTTCATCTCCAGGCCCACGTCCGTGCCCACAGTCCCAGGGTGGGCGCCCATGCAATGGTCCAGGCTTCTGCCTGTGCCCGCAGACTCACGGCTGCCTCTCGCCCTCCTTTCGCTGCAGATCCTGGCGCCCCCGTGAAATTGCCTTGTCTGCCAGTGAAGCTGTCACCGCCGCTACCTCCAAAGAAAGTCATGATCTGCATGCCTGTCGGGGGCCCGGACCTCCCGCTGGCGTCCTATGCCGCCCAGAAGGGCGGCCAGCAGAGTGGGGCCCAGCACCACCACACGGTCCTGCCATCCCAGATCCAACACCAGCTGCAGTACGGCAGTCTGGGCCCGCACCTCCCCTCCACCACCGGCTCCCTCCCCATGCACCCCTCTGGCTGCAGGATGATCGAGGAGCTGAACAAAACGCTGGCCATGACCATGCAGAGGCTGGAAAGGTAATTGGTGGGGGGAGGGGAGGGGTCTTGGCTGGGGGGCGTGGTTTGGGGATCGGACCCTGACTCAGGAATGTAAAGACCAGACAGGGTAAGGGTTCATCCTCACTAGGGGAAAAGTTTGAAAGTAAAATCAGACCAAACACTGAATGTCAAGGAAAGTGTGGAAGAAAAAAGAAAACAGTGTTGCCTATTGCCAAACTATAGAACAATCACATTTATCAAAAAGAAAAAGTAACATATATGTATACACGCATGTACTATATCAATAGCATAATATGTATAAATGTACCAATATGTGTGAATATATTAATATATTTAATATAGATTTTAATTATAAATATTTGATATAAATTAAGTACTTGATATAAATATATTAATATATGTATTTGCACATAAGTATATCTAAATACATGCATTTATATAAAGAATAACATGTGTGTTATATATATAACACATGTGCTTCTATAAGTCAACGTTTTTTGAAAGCATATACATGTAATTATTAATACATGTATTAATACATATTATATTATACATATACATGTATTATACATATACACATATTATACATGTACATGTATTATACATATACATGTACATGTATTAATATAATAATTAATAGTGGCTACCCCCCAGGTGGGGAGATGGGAGAGAAATTCTTTTACATTTGTATTTCATATCTTTCCGTACTGCTTTTTTTACTTTGTGTGTATTGTTTTATGGTACAAAAAGACAGGGGCGCCTGGGTGGTTCAGTGGGTTAAGCGTCCAACTCTTGATCTAGTCTCAGGTCATGCTCTCAGGGTCGTGAGATGGAGCCCCATGTAGGGCTCTGCACTCAGCGGGAGTCAGCTTGAGATTCTCTCCCTTCCTCTAACCCTCCCCCTGCTCACGCCTGTGCTGTCTCTCTCAAAGAAAGGAAAAAGGCAATTTGAATGTAAATAAGAAAAAATGAGAGTTGGCAGGAGGGTGGTGGAAAAGCAGTGGGATGGGAGAAGTGGAAGGCATCCCCTTGTTCTTGCCGATGAAGGACGCGGAGGGCTGGAGCCTGATTACTGAGCCATTAGTGTTTAGCCACAGCTGACACAGCCCCCTCTTCAACCAGAATCCCCTCCCGTAGTCCTGCTGGGAGATCTGGAAAGAGGACCCGAAGGACTCGTTCTGAATTGTTCGTGCTTCTGTGTGTGTTCAAACACCAGCCCACTCCTCCCAGATTCCCCAACGTGATTCCAAGGCATGTTGCTTGCCCTAATTCCCAGCATAACAAGAAGTGGTGCAATCCACCCACCGTGCAAGATGTGTCTGAGCTTGGGACCCCGAGTGCCTGTCCCGGAGTAATGACAGCTGTTAGCTGGGTCCTGCCAATGGGAAAGTTGCAGTCTGGGGGGGCCTGCTGGTCACCAGGCAGAGAGCCAGAGGCAGGATGGACACGGTCAGGAGCTTTCTGTGATCGTTTCCCGACTCTCCGCCAAGTACTCTGTGTTTGGGCTCTAAATGATTCCGAGGGAAGTAGCTGTTGCTGGGATTCTGACCTGATGGTGCGTTAATATCCACCCTCGCTGGAAAAAGCTTTCTTTGGCCCCTTGGCATCCTTCTTAACTCCTGTTACTGTTGATAAAGAAAGTAGTCATTTTAAATGTGGATGGCACTTTTGAGTCTTTGATATATTTTTATTATCTTCTTAATCTTCACGTGACCTAGGGAGACCGAGTAAGTAGAGAAACCAAGGAAGGCAAAGTCAGTTCTCCGATGCCAGCGTCGCGAGAGGGCTCTGCAGACTGCTCGTTGCCCACCTGTAACCCTATCGGTACAGAAACTGAGGCCAAGTTTTTAGATGCTTTTATAGTGATTTGACAGAATGATTTTGTGTCTGTTGAATCTGATAATAAAAAGGGTTTTGTTTTTTAGGTTTTTTATTATATTTTACAAAAGCATCAGTTTGTGATAGATTGAAAATTAAAATAGATAAATAACACTGGCCAGCCAGCCAACAAAATGGGTCCTTCCTCACAGACGCTTTGAAAAGCACCATCCTAGGTAGTGAGTCAAGGGGTCATGTCCTCAAGCCCGGGGCTTCCTCCTGAAGACAGCTCACAGTCAGCCTGATTCCTGTTCTCCACACCCGAGGTCTGTCTAGTAAGTCTTTGTATCTCCCAGGAGCTTTAATCAATTGAAAAAGATCCTCGAGGGAGCGTGGTAGTTGCTAAATGTGTTTCCACTAAAATAAGCCATTTTAAAAGGTTCAGTGGGAAGTCCTAACCAACAGGGGACACACCATCCTTCAGTTCAGGAATTTCTGTGTGTATTTGTAGAATATTTCAGCCGCGTGTCGACCAGTGGGTAGGTCTGTTGGACCTAAACCAGGTCGGGTTCTTTACTGAAATGAATCAAAGAGAAGAGATGAGATTATGGGAAGAGGGGCCAGGAGGGGAAGAGCCTGCTGTTGGCAGCTGGGCCAAGGCCATCCCTTGTGCTTCTTGCCTTGCCACCCTCGGGCTCTCACTCCTGTCTCCCTCCCCTCCCACCTTAGGTCAAGGACAGGGTTGTTCTGATAGACCAGCCAGGACAATGTGGACATCATTCAAACAAGATCACCCTCCAGAGAGAGAGAGGTCTCTTCTTCCCAAACAAATAAAGATGGAGAGATTTTTTTCTGAGCGTCCCCAGGACTTCCAGAAGTCCTGGACAGATCTGAAGCAACGGGGGTCACAGGCTACCTCTCATCAGCGCAGGCTCTGCCACCGTCTTTGGTGATGCTACCCTCCTTTTAGCTGCCTCCAAATGCTCCCTGTTGCCTGTCAACATGATTTCATCCTTGTTCTCACCAAGTTTAACACAGAAAGAAGGAATCCTTTCTCTCTTCTGGCAATTTCCAGTGACCTCCAAAAAACACGGCAAGTAGGAAGAAACATTTCCGAGCACTTAGGTGAGCCAGCCACAAAGCCCCCGAAGTCTAATGGGATGCACCTGCCAGCCTTGGTGCATTCCTGCGGTTGGCTCCTGATGAAACACTGTTAAGTCCTGTGAAAACCAGAAGAAGAATTAAAGAGTATTAATGCCAGGCTTTGGGCCGTAAATCTGAACAAATAGGCCTGTTATGGAAGGGGCCATAGACAGTATCAAGGCAAGCAGCCCGCTGCCTGTCGCAGCCTTCCTCACCATTTGCCTTCATCTTCCTGCACGAGCAGGAGCCTCCCAAGGTCCCAGAGAGACCACCCCCTTGTCAAGAAGGTATGATCATCACCGGGTTTCTTATAGTAAGTTACAAGTTTTACTTCTCCTAACTCAGACCCCTTCTGTTCTATTTCTAGTCTTCCTTTCCTATGAAAAGTTTCCAAATCGTCAAAGCTCTCTACCAGGGGCTTTATTAAGGGCTTCTCTCTTCCACGCCAAATAATCCCAAGTTCATTATCATAACCATTTATCGAGATGGTCTGTAGACCCATTACCATCTTGCTCATGTTCTCCCAAGGACACTCAATCTCCCTGATTTGTGTGAAGAACTCAATCTGTTCTGATTTGTGTGAACAAGTTGTTGTTTTTTTTTTTAAGTTTTACTTAGTTAACATATCGGGCGATGTAGGTTTCTGGAGTAGAATTCAGTGACTCATACCTTAGGTCCATCACCCAGTGCTCATCGCCACAAGTGCCCTCCTTGCTGCCCATCCCCCACCCCCTTCCCTCCATCTACCCTCTGTTCTCCATCACTCAGAGTCTCCTATGGTTTGTTTTCCTCTCTTCTTCACCTCCCTTCCCATATGTTCATCTATTTTTTCTTAAACTTCACACATAAATGAGATCATAAGGTATTTGTCTTTCTCTGACTTCACTCAGCTAGCATAATGCTCCCTAGCTCTGTCCATGTTGTTGCAAATGGCAAGGTGGCCTTCTCTTTGATGGCCGAGTAATAGTCCACCGTAGATACACACCACGTCTTCTTTATCCCTTCATTAGTGGGTGGACATTTGGGCCCTCGTCACAGTTCGGCTGTTGTTGATAATGATGCTGTAGACAGGAGCAAGTTCTTAATCACTGCTCTAACCTGGGCTTCCTCCACGACGCAACGATGTGACGTGTTTTATCGTAACACGTTACATGTTACTGACATGGTCACGTACAATGTTGGCTCGCCGCATGTGGGGGAGGGGTGCAGGAGGAGGGAGGGAGCTAGAGATGAAGTTGAAGCAAACTTGAAGAGTGCCGTCTTTATCCAAAGTCGCGGGACGGCCCCCGGCAGGACAGCCACCAGGAGGGGACCCCCGCATCACGGGGTTCCACAGTCGACCTGCTGGGATGCCAGCCTCAGGCACCACTTCTGTTCGCCTTCGATTCCTCATCTGTAAACCAGGGGTAATGACCCCATCACCAGCCTCGTTAGGATTGTTTGCGAAGAACAAGTGTCTTCTTCCGTCCAAATCCATCGTCTTATCGCATGGCACACAGTGAAAATGTCCAAGAAACCATGGTGAATGTCCCACCAGATTACATAAAAATCCACCCTCCGTGCCCCTGAGAGGCACGTTACAAATAGGTTTGATTCAGTCGTAGCGAGCAAAGATTTTGTTTGTATCCGTTTCCTGATATGACATGGTCTTCGTTTGTTTCCTTCCCTGATGATTCATGTCTTTTTTGAAAGTGACATTTTCTCATTTCAGGTATCATGCAATTTTTAATATCCGCAGTAAGCTCTGTGATCTAATTGACATAAATCTTGGGATTCAGACTAATCAGCCACTAATTTTCTTTCTCATCTTAATTCAGTTCATCCGTTCCCTGTGCTCCAGCTTCCCTGTTGGTAAAATGAAGATGGGATCTGTATCCCTGTTGACCCTGAAAGAATTTGGGGAAGATTCTTAAGGGAATACACTTTAAAGGAGTCCCTCTTAGTTAAGGAAAAGGGAAATTCGTCCTTCTGGTCACTCAGGCCAGAAATCTTGCAGTCACCCTTGGCATCCTTCTTTCCCTTGTACCTCATGTCTGAGGGGTTGGCAAATCCTGTTAGGTCTACACTGAGAATATGTCTCAGTGATGAGCCACTTCCCACCCAGCGGCCTGACCCCATTGTCCCTGCTGCCTGGTCTCCTGCCTCCACTCCTGCCCTTTAGTCAGACAGACAACACATAACAAAAATCAGGTCTTGACAGCCTTAGTCTGCTAGGACCGCCACAACACAGTACCACAGATTGGGCAGCCTAAACAGCAGGAATTTATGTTCTCACAGCTTTGGAGGCTAGAAATCCAAGATCTGAGTGTCAGCAGGATTGGTTTCCCCTGAGGCCTCTCTCCTTGGCTTGTAGACAGCCAACTTCTCCCTGGGTCCTCTCGTGGTCTTCCCTCTGTGTGTGTCTGTGTCCTAATCTCCTGCTCTTAAAAGATCACCATTTAGTTAGAACCCCACCCCCAACGCCAACCCCAACTATCTCATCTTGCTCAGTCGATCCTTTAAAGACACTGTCTCGGGCCGCCTGGGTGGCTCGGTGGGTTAAAGCCTCTGCCTTTGGCTCGGGCCATGATCCTGGGGTCCTGGGATTGAGCCCCGCATCGGGCTCTCTGCTGAGCAGGGAGCCTGCTTCCTCCTCTCTCTCTCTCTCTCTCTCTCTCTCTGCTTGCCTCTCTGCCTACTTGTCATCTCTGCCTGTCAAATAAATAAATAAATAAAATCTTAAAAAAAATAATAAAGACACTGTCTCCAGAGGCAGGCCCCTTCTGAGGTACTGGCATTAGGAGTCAAACACATGAGTTTTGAGGGGGACGCAATAACCCATAATAATGTCTGTGGCCAGAATGCTTCTTTGGCCTTCCAGCCCACTTACGAGTGAAAAGCAAAGGTCAGCGTGGCACGGACCCCTGTCATCTCCCTGATTTGTTCTCCGCACTGCCCACCCTCGCCCACCCCAAAGACCTCTCACTGTTCTCTCAGCCTTGTACATGCCAGGTGCCTTCGGACAAAGGGCCTTTGTGCTGACTGTTCCCTCGTTCTAGACTGTTCTTCCTTCACACACACGCAGGGCTCCCTCCCTCACCTCCCTGGGGTCTGTACTAAGTTGTCACCTCCTCAGTGAGACCCTCCCTGATCTCCCTACTTAACATTACAACCCTTCTCCCAACACAGCGTGTTCTCCAGCACCCCCCCTTTATTCTTTTTGTAGCTTTTTCCCCATCTAACAGCCCATATTGTTGGCTTTTCATTTTGCTTATTGCTCTTCTCACCTAATAGAATATACCATTCACAGAGGTGAGAACTGTTTCGTTCAGGCTTATATGCTGAGCACCTAGAATGGGAGTTGGCTTATAGTCACGATAGATGCTTAATAAATGTTGGAGTGAATAAACAACTGTGTGAATGAATGAATGAATGAATGAAGAGTCCTGGGTAGCCACTATGGTTAGGTTCTTAATCTACTCCCTATAGAAAATATTTAGAGTGAACTTGATGGTCTTTGTCCCCGTTGAACTTCGCGTTCTTGCAACACACACGTTATATAAATATTAAGTGATGGTGGCAAAAACGTGTCTTTAACCCTTTGTATTTTTCTCATGATCCTAAAATGTTGAACGCTCCCTGTCTGGAATGCGCTCTCCTCTCCTCTGCCACACACTCCACCTTCATTTGCAGAGCAAAATTCTACCTGTTTTTCAAGAAATACCATGTCCTCCTTGACCCTTTCTAAGATCCCCAGGGGAAGGTCTGCCTCCCTCTGGGCTGTGTCTGTCTACACACACTGCCCCATGTTGTGTGTGTGTATATTTTCTCTTAGATGGGGGCGGGGACCAGCCTTGTCTTCCCACTCAATCCCCCAGTCCATCCTGGTTGGGACCTGTCATGTAGCAAATACCCAGTAAACATCTGTTAAACAAATGTTATTAAGTTCTTCTGAGCTTCGAATAGAAAGGTATTTTTTTAAGATTTTATTTATTTATTTGAGAGAGAGAGAGAATGAGAGAGAGAGAGCATGAGAAGTGGGAGGGTCAGAGTGAGAAGCAGGGAGCCTGATGCGGGACTCGATCCCGGGACTCCAGGATCATAACCTGAGCCGAAGGCAGTCGCCTAACCAACTGAGCCACCCAGGCATCCCTAGAAAGGTATTTTAATCTAACGTTTAATGGTTCCTTAGAAATTCCCTTAACCGTAGAAGCAAGCTTTAGTTATGGGTACGTTCCCCAGCCAGTTGTTGAGCTGTGTGAATTCTGTCTTTGTAGATATTAGAAAAAAGGAAAAATGTCTTCCTTTAAAGTTGCACATAGGTCTTTGCTTGCCACACCGAGTAATAGCAGACTTGAATTTAAGCATCCTTAAGATGCTGATGATGAACTATACCCGCTGAAGTTCGTTGTACCTTCATTTAATTCTCTGGCACCATATTCGTTGTAGACGATAAAATGGGGAAGTGACCATCCTTGGCTCTTCTAGCAAACTAGTGAGGTGTAGGGTTTCATATTGACATCCAGCTGTCTCCAGTATCCTCCAGCTAAGACTAAAACTTAACTTCCAGAATTTTAGGAATTTACAGAGATCTGAAAAATAAGCACAAGTAGGTGAAAGGTGGGTAAGGGGGCATCCTGACTAGCGTATTAGCATGGAAGGAGTAATTGCAATCTCTGCATTGGAACTAAAAAAGCAAAAAAATCCACATTTTTGTTCCCATTATTCCTCATGTATATCAATAATTGATATTCTTTTTTAATAATTTTTTTATTTTTTTATAAACATATAATGTATTATTAGCACCAGGGGTACAGGTCTGTGAATCGCCAGGTTTACACACTTCACAGCACTCACTGTAGCACATACCCTCCCCAATGTCCATAGCCCCACCACCCAATAATTGATGTTCTTAATACCATTTCATTTTTCACCCACTGAGTTTTGGTTTAGAGAATTTTAAGAAGCAGATATTGAGCTCTACAGAGGATGCATTTGCTTACTACACATGGGTCTCAAAGTGGACAAATACATCTCTGATAAATTCACTTTTCCTCTACCTTTTCCTACCCCTGAGTCCCTCAAGAGCTAGAACAGAAAGTTCTGACACTTAATAAGGAAGGTACCTGTGTTTCCTTAACATCTGTAAGATCAGTCAGCAGTTTTTTATTGAGTGCCTTTCCTGGACCAGGCTGTGTGCTTGACCCTGGGGATAGAGCAGTGAACCAGGTGTGGAGGGCTCCTGCCCGAGGGGATGCAGACTCTGCCGGCAGTATACACTGGGGGAGTCAGGGCGGGAGGACAGCATACAGTGGGGGTCAGCTCGGTAGGTGGGATTCAGGGTGGGCTTCTCTGGAGAGCTGCATCTCAGCTGAAATCCAAAAGATGGGGATGACCAGATGAAGAGAGAGAAGGGAAATGAGCAAGCATTCTAGGCAGATTGAGAGTAAGGAGTGATAGACTGTCTCCAAATGGTTGGTGAGATTTTTATGAAAAGGCAGGAAGTTGGTAGTCACTCCCTAAGTCTGTAGAAGACCAATCATTGGGAATGAGAGAAATAACACAAGATTGTAATCCGACATACAGAAGAACCCAGAAACCGCTGGAGAGGGTCCTAGAGGTCTTCGAGGAGGCTAGGCTAACAGCTGTCTCAGATGTTTCACTCGTGTGTTTCATAAAGGAAAACCAACAGGTGAGATCGTCTGCTCAGGACCTGTCCAACTCGGTAACCTCGCGTGAGATAGGTTGAAATAGGTTGTTAACTCAGCTGTGACTGTTTCTGGAAATAGAATGGCTTTTCCTCTTCCGGGATATTAGTTGTGCATCTGTGTTAACAAATCCAGACAATATCCAAAAATGGGCAGAAGATATGAACAGACACTTCTCCAATGAAGACCTACAAATGGCTATCAGACACATGAAAAAATGTTCGTCATCACTAGCCATCAGGGAGATTCAAATTAAAACCACATTGAGATACCACCTCACACCAGTAAGAATGGCCAAAATTAGCAAGACAGGAAACAATGTGTGTTGGAGAGGATGTGGAGAAAGAGGAACCCTCTTCCACTGTTGGTGGGAATGCAAGTTGGTGCAGCCACTCTGGAGAACAGTGTGGAGATTCCTTAAGAAATTAAAAATAGAGCTTCCCTATGACCCTGCAATTGCACTACTGGGTATTTACCCCAAAGATACAGATGTAGTGAAAATAAGGGCCATCTGTACCCCAATGTTTATAGCAGCAATGGCCACGGTCACCAAACTGTGAAAAGAACCAAGATGCCCTTCAACAGACGAATGGATAAGGAAGATGTGGC
>PISX010003317.1:55629-131792 GCA_004024625.1 Mellivora capensis
ATTATGCCTCCATCAGAAAGGATGAATACCCGACTTTTGTAGCAACATGGACGGGACTGGAAGAGATTATGCTGAGTGAAATAAGTCAAGCAGAGAGAGTCAATTATCATATGGTTTCACTTATTTGCAGAGCATAACAAATAACACGGAGGACATGGGGAGATGGAGAGGAGAAGGGAGTTGAGGGAAATTGAGGGGGGGGATGAACCATGAGAGACTATGGACTCTGAAAAACAACCTAAGGGTTTTGAAGGGGCGGGGGGGTGGGAGGTTGGGGGAGCCAGGTGGTGGGTATTATGGAGGGCACGCATTGCATGGAGCACTGGGTGTGGTGCAAAAACTATGAATTCTGTTAAGCTGAAAAGAAATTAAAAAAAGAAAAAAACCCAAATCCAGACCAGTGATGGTCAACCAGATGCAGGAAAGGTTCCAAAATCAACTTGAACTCTTCGTAATGTTTGCTGGATACCACATGCCAAGTGTTGTGGTAGACCCACAATTAATAACATCAGTGGTCTTTCTTAATCATATTATTCCATAATTACTTTTAGACCTTCCAAAGAGCACAATTCATTTATAATCCTAGTATAAATACATTCCACGGTAACAACTGCTTTTTTTCACGTGACCTCTACAGCCATAGGAAATTCTAAAGAATAATTCCTGGTCATGAATTAGATGATTTCCAAGGCTTCTCATCGCCCAAACAATCTAATTATTGGGTTGGCTTGTGCTAAGAACGCTTCCATCTGCAAATCAGAGTGTTCGGTGATGATAAGCAGACGTGCCTTGGTGGCCTGGCAAGAACGAAACCACGGACCCCAATGTCATTGGCTTGTGAAGTAGCATCTGTTCACAGAAGTTCAGCGTTTTATCATGTGTGAACCCACGTACATTCTTAAATGAAACGCGTTTCCACGGAAGGATTCTCTTTCTTGTATCAGTGACCATTTGTCCCTGACCTCTTAAGGCCAGAACCGTCCATTTCTTACTTCTAAGTGGTTGCACGTCGATATTGTTTTATAATGTGACTGTGATTCCCAGGGGTGTGATGTGATTTCAGTGCAAGGTGATGTCGCCGTGAGCAGGACGGGTCTTCCCCACCAAGGTGATGAGCAAACTGCTCAGGGGTGGGTTAAAATGAGACTGTACACACCACTAACATCTTTTGAAGTCTTAAGAGGATAAAAAAGGCAGCATATTTTCAAAAGAAGGAGAATCTGCTCCTGAATTCCTATATGCATCAGTAGAAAACCTACTCTTGCCCAAAGTGTGACTGTTGATTTTTGATCGTCTCAGAACCATTGTCCAGAAAGATTTTTCAGGCTGGAAATAACCAAAACACTAAAGGAAGCATTTTTAATAAATTCATGGATAATATCCATAACGACTGGTTTATGATGAATGGTCCTGCTTAAGTGCATCCCTAGCTAAAACAGCAACCACCTTGGGGCACCTGGGTGGCTCAGCTGGTTAAGCGACTGCCTTTGGCTCCGATCATGATCCTGGAGTCCCAGGATCGAGTCCCGCATCGGGCTCCCGGCTCAGCGGGGGGTCTGCTTCTTCCTCTGACTCTCCATGCTCTTATGCTCTTTCTCTCATTCTCTCTTTTTCAGATAAAATCTTATAAAAAAAATAAAACATCAACCACCAACACTGACATTTATGAAGCACACTGCGCCGGCACTATGCTCTGAGCAAGCCTGTGAGGTGGCTGGCTAGGTCTCTCCGTTTAACTGGAGAAGCCCAGCCTCAATGTCCAGCGAGTGAGGGGCCCAGCTGGGTCTCAAACACAGGCCTCCTTGCCGTGCATCCTGCCTCCCGGCACCACCATCCAGCCAAGCATGATCTAAGCGTGGCCCGTGCTGGTGCGGAGGGCTGACGTTCTGGGAGGAAGCGACCACTGCTGGGCCCTTCCATCAGAGCTGGAGGACTCTGGCAGGGGTGGGCCGTGGGTCACACTCTGTGTGTCTTATGGTTTTATGTCTCCCATCCCAGCCTCAGACAGAACTTCAGAAACGGGGGACCCTGGCTCTTGGAAAGGGCAGAGGAAGGGTTATGAATGAATTAATTTAAATTCATCACCACTAGGGAAAAAAAAAAAGAATCTCAAAATGCATTCTTGACTCAGGAAGGCTCAGTGCTCTGCTCTATATATAGAGGAGCATAGTTTCCTGCTGACTAGAGTCCAAGGGAAAAACAAAAGCTCTAATGTTGAGTTTCTTATCTTAGAAGGCCATAATAAAATACACAGTGCGTGCCTGCTGGCCTCAAATGAGGCTGATTAACTGTTTTCTTGGATTTCAGGCCTTATTTCCGTCATTCTTCAGCTCAGACTCTGTAGTTCGTAGCATAATTTCTCACACATTTTTGGTCTCCAAGAAGAAAATTGTTCTCTCTCCCCTCTGAAAACTCTCTTTATAACGCATGCGCACCCATCACAAAAGCTGTTCCCCTGGAAGTTTCATTTCATTTTCAGTGTTATATTTGTAGATAATAAAGTTCCTCTGTCCTCTGAGAAAATTAATGTCTTTTTAAAAACTTCAACAAGCAGTGCCTCTGAAATCCGCAGCCAGGAAGCAGTATCTCTTTATCACACGTCTTTCTTTAGAAAGGATGATGAAATGGTCCTCAAGTCTTTTTCAAGAAAGATTAGGATTTAAAATAGTGATTTTTAATTTCAAAGATTGCCCCTGATTTCCTAAAAGAGTATCAGAGGGGTTTGATAGCCTGTAATCCCCCACCCGTGGATGAGGCCCAGGGCCCTGCCTTGCCTCTGCCTGTTACCACGTGACAGAGAGCGATGATACAAAGCTCTCTTGGAAAGAGACCAACAGTTGTCATGAACCTGGATTGTGGTAGATGTTTTGGCATTCATTTCTCTATGGATTATTAAAAGTAAACTGCCTCTCCCTCACCAGTAGTAAACATGATAGGTTATAAGATAGTCGCTTAATTTTCAAGTCAAGGGATTCCTTAGAAACATGCAACTATTTCAATGGTAGGAAAATGGCGGAGGGGAGGGGGTTGGAAACCTGAGGGTACCTTTGTGCTCTCAATCTGTGTGTCTCCTACGTGGCTTAGTAATGTCTAAAAGGAAAGTTGAATCTTCCAAAGAGAACACTTGAGAAATGTTTTTCTTGATGGAGACAGGACTGAGGGAGCGAATAAAGCTTTTCACGCCCATGATATGTCGAAGGAGAAGAGAGTTTAGAATGTATGCTTTTACAGATTTAGGACTTCCCTTTTACTCTCAAGCTTTCAGAATTTTTCTGTTTTTACTGCATCTAAGTGGTAGCCATCCTGTTTTAGGTAAATTTTTCTTTATTCTTCCCCGTTGGTTCATTTTTTTCATGAAGGAAATTATCCTTTTTGGTCAGTGAGGACAAAACAGACTCCACATCCTCGTGGGCTTATCTTTCAGGGGGAGGAGACCCATGAACGTGTAATGTGTGGTGAAGCGGGGAGGGGGCACTGAGGAAGAAGAAGGCAGGGAAATGGGAAGTTGATGGTGAGGCCTTTCTGTCCTCCACAAAATGGGTTATTAATGTGGCCACAGTAAATGCATGCGGTCCCCCTTTTCAGTGCCAACCCCCCATGATTCACAGGTGGATTTTTCAGCCTACTTATTAGGGTCTCCCCTCTCTCGTACCCAGTTCTGTCTGCGCACCTACTCACCTCCAGCCCTGTGCTGTGCACGCTAAGACTGTTACACTGCCTGAGTCTAGAATTCAAACCTGCCTCTCTGTTCCATAACGGCCTCTAGCCTTGGGGCTCTTCAAAGCAAAGTTCATAGCAAAAGAGCAGTTGGGTTCTGTGAGCACCTGTTGTCCTTGCTTTGTGCCAATTGCATTTCTTAGTGAGCACGTCGTGTACCCGAAAATCCTAGTCATCGAGGCTTCTCTGGGAGAAGGCAGCATGGTTGGGGGAAAGGACACCGGCTCTCTACCTGCCTGCTGTGATCACAACCACGTGGTCCCTTCCCTCACGTTCTCAGAAGCATAGCGCCCTCCTCCATAAAATCAAAATAATAGCAGTACCCTTCCTCACCGTCGCACATTCTGGTGGAGAGTCAATGAGAAGATAAACATTTTCAAAGCACTCTTATAGGACCCTTAAAGGACCCTGTGTGTTAGCTATTGTAGTAGCTTTGGAAGATGCCCACCTCCTTCACCCTGTGCCCTGGAGCTCCTGGTATATGTAATTAGTAGAATGGAAATACTCCAAAATGGTACAGCAATCCCACGTCTCATGAATATCATGGAATGCTCATCCCTATGATATTTGCTGGGAAAGTTACATCATCCAGAGCTAGGTAGATGGAGAACAGAATATCCTCTTTCTCCCTCCCCTGGAGAATAACTTAGGGCCTTTGGTGTTTATTTAAATTTATTATAGAACGTCCTATAAGTAGAAACCTTCTAGATTCCATCTTGCCCAACTACCTTACAACATGGCCTAACTCTGGGCAGTCTTACTGGAAGTAGCCTGACAGGCTATGAGTGGAGAATTGGAAAATGCAATGACCTTAATTAAGCTCTCGCACCTGTTCCATGCTCCCGCAGTCCTGAGATGGAGGGCACCGTGGGTACCATGGCATCCTTCCTAGCAGAAACCTCTGTGCCTTATCTCTTTGGGTTATTTTTTTAGGGAAAATCTCCCGGTCACAATTTCCAAAACCTTAATTTTCCTTTCATAAGGCTATTTTCCATACAACAGCAAGACTGCAAAGGTCACAGGGATGGTTCTTTTCGTGAATTCAACGGTGGGGGAAACACAGGGTAGCCTAGCCTGATTCCAGGGGACTTTAGTTCAAATATTTGACTGACTTTTCCATCCGTTCCAAAAACATGCACACAAATGGGGCTGAGAGAGGGCGAGCATCGATTATCAGCCTTTGTCTGCGACGTTCATGGTCAGTGGGGCAGGGAGGAGGTGCTCAGACTTGTAATTATCACATAATGCGACAGATGCCGTAACAGAGCTGGGAGCCGAGCCTGGAAGCACACAGAAGGGCCTGGTGTCCGTTGGAAAAATCAGGAAAGGCTGCTCAGAAGAACTGGGATCTGAGCCATCCCTGAAGACTGGGGGATGCCCCAGGCCAGACTCTGAGGGGATAGTTCTGAGCCTGAGCGATGGCAGAAGCAGAGGGAGGAGACAAGAAATCTCCCAGGGGTGCCTGGGAAGCAGCAAGTGGCCCCGTGCGGCTGGAACGCTGGGCATACGGTGGAAAAGGGGAACAGACCAGGTTGACGGAAGTATGGAGCCATCGTGTGAGACGCCCCCGTGTCCATGAGGGAGGGGCTGGAGATCATCAGGCTGACAGACCCTTCAGAGATCTTAATGGGGAGAATGACACGATCAGATCTGTTTGACAGCCATAGAGAGGGCGGAGAAGGGAAGGTTCTGGAAGAAGAGAGGGTTCAGAGCCATACCAGGGATTCTGCTTCTGCGTGGGTGCTGGTATGATGACATCAGTAAGAGATGAGGTTCTGCAGTCCCTCCTGCCTGAGTCCAGTCATGTCTGCACCGCTCCAGCTGTGACCTTGGCCATGTGCCTCGCTTTTCCTCTCTGAGACAAGGGGATAAGGGTAGTACCTCTCCAAAAGAGCTGTTGTCAGGCTTTCATGAACCAATACATGGCATGGGATGAGCATTTAAAATGTTAACATTTGTCCTCTTTGTGTGCAGCAGTGCAGTAAGAGTAAAGGAAGGCTGGGTGAGAGGCTTGGGGTTTACCTGCAGTTTTCGTTCCCAGTCAGCTACCAGGGAGAGGAACAGCGAGCACAAGCCACAGGCAGTGAGCTCCGTTTGAATTCCAAGCAAACTCAGTGCTTCATCCCAAGGAGTTTTGATGCAAATGATCTAGAATGGATCGTATTACATGAGTCAGCTTTTCCTCGGGGAGTGTGACAGGTACTCCGGAAGGCATGGTGACTCAGGCCACCAGAGTGTCATTTTGGAGATCACTGACCCTGGGCAACATGGGGAGAACAGCTTGAGTGCTCAAGAGTGTGCTGGGAGCTCTTGCTTCAGTGGGGAAGCTGCTCGGGGAGGGGAGCAGGGGAGCCGAGAATTGACTTGGTGGAAGTCTGACATCAGTGGATCCTCAGATCCCCTGAGAATCCATCCGCCAGAAACATAACAAGTCAGGCGCTCAGGAGAAAGGATCTGGAAGGTTCCTAAGGGAAAGCTGCAGATCCCCGACAGTCAGTGCCAAGGTTGCTTCAGAAGACGCTCACATGGTACAACACTGGGGAAGCAGCACGGAGTGAAACTGTCATGGATATTCTAGGCCAGTGGCTCCCAAAGGGGCAGTTTGGCCCCCGCAGGACATTTGGCGATGTCTGGTGATATTTCCGGTCACGGCAGTTGGAGGAGGTACTGCTGGTCTCTTGTGGGGAGAGCCCAGGGATGCTTGCTGAACACCCTGCAAAGCACAGGACAGATCTGCACCCCAAAGAACCATCTAGCCCAGATGGTCATCATGGCAAGGTTGGCAGAACCTGGTCTAGCCCATTATTTAACCAAAATGTGATACGTGCAGTTGTTGGTAGTACACGAGTTCCGAGCAGAACTTTCTATAAAAGTGTTAATCGCCATACTTATTTTAACAGCAGTTATAAACACATGGAATAATTAGTGCAGAAGACCTAGGATGACAGAGGTCGTGCTTAAGATGAGGCCACAAACGGGACGCCTGGGTGGCTCAGTTGGTTGGGCGGCTGCCTTCGGCTCAGGTCATGATCCCGGCGTCCTGGGATCGAGTCCCACATCGGGCTCCTTGCTCGGCGGGGAGCCTGCTTCTCCCTCTGCCTCTGCCTGCCACTCTGTCTACCTGTGCTCACTCTCTCTGACAAATAAATAAATAAAATCTTTTAAAAAAAAAAAAAAAAAAGATGAGGCCACAATGGTGTTTGTTCCTTTAAACACGGACTTAAAGATACAAAGCGAAAATAGCGTAAATGAACTTCAGCCATCGTGTGCACACACAAAAGTAAGTGTGGGTGTGGTGGCAGTTAGGAAAGATCGGTTTAAGCCAGAGGTCAGAAAACTCGATTGTTTTTCCATTGACTGTATTCCCCATGCTGTACCTTCATGCCCGTGACTACTTCATTCCCTAAGTGGAGGCCTGTGTCTCCCTCTCCCCTTTGTTCATGTGCCCAGCCCCCCATGCCCTCTGGCAGTCATCAGTATGTTCTATGTATTTATGGGTCTGGTTTTGTTTGCTTATTCATCTTGGTTTTTAGATTTCCCATGGAAGTGCAACCATGTGGCATTCATCTTTCTCCTACTGACTTATCTCACTTCGCATAATACCCTCTAGGTCCATCTGTGGTGTTGCAAATGGCAAAAAAATCTCATTCTTTGTTATGGTCGCGTGATATTCCGTGGTATCTACTACATCCTCTCATCCACTCATCTGTCAGTGGGCACCTGGTTGCTTCCCTGTCTTGATCAGTGCAAATAATGCTGCAGTCAACATAGGGTGCGTGTATCTTTTCAAAATAGTGCTTCCACTTTCTTCCCATAAATACCCAGTATTGGAATTCCAAATCATAAGTAATTCTGTTTTTAATTTTTTGAGGAACCTCCCTACTGTTTTCCACAGTGGCTGTACCAGCTTGCATTCCCACCAACTGTGGACAAGGGTCCCATTTTCTCCACATCCTCACCAACACTTGTTATTATTATTTTTGGCCATTTCTTGTCTTTTTGATGCTAGCCACTCCAACAGGTGTAAGGTAATATCATTGTGGTTTTGACTTGCATTTCTCTGATGACGAGTGATGTCGAGCATCTTTTCATCTGTCTGTTGGCCATCTGGATGTCATCTTTGGAAAAATGTCTATTCGGGTCCTCTGTCCATATTTTAATTGGATTTTTTGGGGTTTTGTCCAAAAAGTTCTTTATACATTTTAGATATTAACACCTTATTGGATCTGTCCTCTGCATATATCTTCTCCCATTCAGTTGGTTTCCTTTTTGTTTTACTGATGGTTTCCTTTGCTGTGCAAAATCTTTTTATTCTGATGTAGTCCCAGTAGTTTAATTTTGCTCTTGTTTCTGCTGCCTTAAGAGGCATAGCTAGAAAAATGTTGCAAAGGCCAAAGAGAGTCCTTCCTGTGCGCTCTTCTGAGATTTTTACGGTTTCAGGTCTCACAATTAGGTCTTTAACCCATTTTGAGCTTATGTTTGTGTACGGTGTAAGAAAGTGGTCCAGTTCCATTCTTTTGCACATAGCTGTCTAGTTTTCCTAGCATTTATCAAAGAGATTGTCTCTTTCCCCATTGTATATTCTTGTCTCCTTTGTTGTAGATTAACTGACCGCATAAGCATGGGTATATTTCTGGGCTCCCTATCCTGTTCTGTGGATCTATGTGTCTATTTTTGCGCCAGTGCCCTATAGCCTTGTAGTATATCTTGAAATCTGGGATTATGATCCCTCCAGCTTTGTTCTGCTTCCTCAAGATTGCTTTGGCTTTTCGGAATCTTCCATGGCTCCATATAAATTTCAGAAAACATTTTCTGAGAGTTGAGATAGTAAAGACTTGAGGCTCCATTGCAATGCCTCAACTCTGCCACGTTGAAGCAAAAGAGACCAAGGCAGTCAACGCAACGAGGTCATCAGATGAGTCAACAGAGGAATCGTCCAATGAGTCCGTTCACCATCCCGATGATTACAATGCAGTGTCTGAGCTGAATCCTCTAAACTCAGTGCCCAAGGGCAGCCTGACGGTAGCAAGGTCAAACACTGTTACCTACCCTGGTTAGTAAGAGTTAAAATACTTATATAAAGTAATAATGCTCTCCTTTACACATCCCCTCCACCTTGCATGTGTACAGTGAGTACGGTTTGTGATTAATCAAAGTACACAGTCTTACCAGTATCCCAATTCAATTTTTAGGTGTAGCATGTTATAACAGGATGGGCTCAAATTCCAGCTCCCTTCTTTACTACCTGTGTCCTCATGAGCCTATTCATTACCCTCCCAGAGCCTCAATTTCCTGCTTAATAAAATGAGGATAACGACATTTCTCCTGCAGAATTATCATAAAGATGAAATGAGATGTTGGATATAGAAGTTTCTAGAACAGCAGACAACACAACCAATAAATGTTCCCTTTTTTCATTCCCTCCATGCCTGCTCTATCCCAGTTCTTCTGCATATTTGATAAAGAGGCCCTTTTGGTCTTTAAGCCATTGACGAAAGTGCTGGCCAAGTCAGGGGTACCCACGGGCTTGCAGGACACATGTCACGAGCACCTCCCTGAAAATTAAAAACAAACAAACAAACAAAAAATACCCTCTTAATACTCTGTGAAAATGATTTGCCAACTCCTTAGAAAAGCACCTAAATCTCAGGGATTCCAGCCCACTCAGCAACAATAGTCAAAGATGATTGAGTGTCTGCTTTGTGTCAGGAACAGTGGTGGGCATCTGCCACCACCAACAGTAAGACCCGGTCCCTGACCCTCCAGGAGGCTCCAGCTTGGTTGAGGACAGGAGACAGCGAGCGAACAGATGTTCCCAATGTTCACAATGGCGGAGTCTCTAGAGAACAGGCAAAGCTTCACCTGGGACAGAGGATTAAAAGATAAATTGAAATCAGCACAGTGAAGGTGGGAGGGGAGTGCATTCCGGGCCCGTAACGCCTTGTTGCATGGGACGGAGGGGTAGGTGGAATGGGGACAGGTCTGGGAAGGGGGCATCGAGGGTGGGTTTAATAATAGGGGTCAGCTTGTGCAGGGGGTTGTGCGTCCTGCTGTGCTGGAACTGTTGCTCGTGGGCCGATGGCTTTCACTTCCCTTTAGCAGTGAGACCTTTCACGGAGAGCAGGTCTGCTAAGTGACAACTCCATTAGAGAAAACCAGCCTTTCCTGATTCTCGGCGAGGTGTCCCCCTTCCTGCCTACAGCCACCGGGGTGGAGGCCAAATGTAATCAAGCACTACGTTCACGTTCACGTCGATTTAGCTCTTGGCCTTGACTCGTACAGCTCATGAGGCGTTAACAGAATTTCCCACTTGTGTCACTCTCGGAGCACTGGTTGTGTGGACTGGGCGGGTCTTCCGAGTTCTCATGGGCGAAGGAACAAGGTCTGGGTTTTAGCAAGTTGCCCTGACGACGGTGTGAATCATCCGAGGCTGAGAGTGTCTAGAATCCCCCCGGAAGGTCGCTGCTGTCAGTAAGGGGACAGGGCCACCTCCCGGGCACTGGCCCTGCCGTCAAAGTAGGATTACCCGATTTTGCCCAAGGAGACGGGGGCTCAGAGAGGTTAGTTACATCATTGGCCCAGTATAAAGATTTGATAGTAAGTAGCAAAACTTGGGCTCCGATCTGTGTCTTGACTCCTCAGACCAAGGTCCCATAATAACCTTTCCAGCCTGCGCTCGGCCGACCTGTCTCCTTTGTCTTCTCTCGCCGTCCCTTGGCTCACCGGGTACCCGATGGGTGGGATTATCTGGGTGTTTGTCCTTCGCCCAGCACCTTCCCTGGCATACAGTTGGCAGCCGGCAAATATTTATGAATCAGACCCTCTTGGCAGATCCACCTGGCTTCCCGGGAAACACCTTTTTTATCCTTGTGGTAAATCAGATATTCTCTCCCGGCTCGAGTCCGACTTGAGGCGGATGACATGCTCGACCAGGCGAGGCCTTCAGGTGTGTCTGTGGAGCCCCCAGCAGGCATTCGCCAACCACCATGACGGGTCCCTGTTTCCCAAGGCTGTGGTGGCCTGATGGATGGCTCGAGCCTGCCACCGCAGCCGACGGGCCCAACTTGCCATGCGTCCTCCTCAAAGCCTCCCTCTTGCCCTGTGTCTGTGAAGGAGGACAAGCCACGGCCTCCTGTTTACCCCAGCCGAGCTGTGAGGCTGATTTTTCTTCTCTTTCTTTGCATACTGTTCCTCCTTTCTCTGTCCTCTTGAGACCGTGTGGAACCTTCTAGCTTAAGGAATTCTTACGCTTTCTCATGTCTAATTTTTGTTTGTTTGTTTGTTTTGGCCTCCAAAGAGTCTTCCGACCACCCAGGAACATCCAGGGCTACCTTCCACGCCTCACTCCTACCTGTCCCCTCCCCAGCTCTGTGGCTTGGTTTTGTTAGTTAAACTATCAGGGAGAGGAGAAGGCGGGGGGACACAAGCATGGGCTGGCCATGCCGTGAGATTTTTTCCTCTCCTGTGTCTACTTCCCTTAATTCTCAGTGTAGGAATCTGAGTGCAGCTGGAAGGCAGCTTCTGCCTTGTGGAAGAGTGGGCCACCTGGCGGGTGGGACAGTAAGTCCCCATCAGCCAGCTGTCCTTTCTGCCACCCCTCACAGGCTCCCCCCACCTGCTCTCACTGCCCCTAATACGGAATCCGGCGGGAAATGGACTCTTCACGTGGGTCATGGCTCGTAAGATGCTCTGGTTTTGTAACTCTGTGTCGTACACTTGCTTAGCCGTCGAAGGGTTTTTAAGTTGATTGAGTTCATTGCCTAGAAGCTCAGAGCTCGTAAGGTGTTAACTAGATTTTCCATCTGTGCCACCACGGAGTTCTGTGCCAAACACACAGAGGAAAAACAGCTCTTTGGAAACAATGGAAGGAAGAAAGTTAATTGAATTTAAATTAGACACGGCGATAATTTAAAGTGTAATGAACGTTTCAGAGGAGACTATCATGCACTCATATGTCACGAGGAAATTTTTTCTTTTGGATAAGATACGCTAATGTAAAACATATTGGTACATAGTGTAGCCTAACCTCCTCCTCCCCTTCCTTGTGAATGTCAGACACCCTGGGATGGGAAAATGCGCTAGTCACCTATGCTTAGAAATTCCTTAAGTGGAAGATGTAAGTGCCATTTGCAGGTAGCCTGAAGAAGAATTATAAAATTTCAGTGTGCTTCTGGATCCATTTTCCTCTCGGGACTTCATTCAGAACCCGTCATAAAAAGAATTCTAAATTGCTAGAGGGACCTAGGAGAGACTCTGTTTAAAAAAAAATAATGATGATGATGATAATAATAATATAATAATAATGTTTTCTTTATTTTTGATACATGTTTCCTAATTTCCCTATGGTGAATTTATATGGCTTTTAGAATGGAGCAAACCATTTTTAGTTAAAATGTATTTTTTTATCTGAGTTGGTTCACCTTAAGAGGTAAAACCAGGAACGTCATCATCATTGCCTTCTGGAAAATTAACCTACAAAAAAATCGAGACTGACATGACCTGTGGCTGCTGAGAGTCTGACACAGTCCTTGGGAGAGAAATCCCTCCAACTTCTCCATGACCCCGTCCACCACAATGGTCATGCACGTGTCTCCGGCCTTAGGGTCCCATCTCTGCTCTTCCTCTGCCTCTCCATCCATGACATCTCAAACAGTCTCTCCCACCCCAGCCCCTACCCACTCTGCTGTGTAGCTTCAAAAGCCGGAACCTCGGGCATTATCTCTTTCTTTCCTGGATCCCGAGCTCTACCCTCCAATGAGTGCTTTTATTCCTCGCATGAAATGTGTGGGTTGCAAACGAACCTTCCTTTGACACTTGGAGATGTTGGTCTTAACCATAAATATTCCTGGAATTCAAATTCTTTTTTAAAAAATTCTGTTTTTTTTTAATTGTGACAAATGCACCAGACCCCCTCCCCCCTCCAAAAAAATTAGCATCATAACCATTTTCAAGTGTACATTTGAGAGGCATTGTGTATGTCCACACGGATGTGTGGACTTTACCCCCAACCATCCCTCGGGAAGCTCTGCTGCCCTGAAATGTTTGAGATGGGAAAGGAGGTATGAATTGCCCAGTAGACCCTTTGTCTCCTGGGATGGGGCAGTTGACTTTTAGAAAGATTCTGCTGCGCTTATGTGATGCGTTGGCTGAAATTAACATCCTCTCTCCCCCTCCTCTCCCGACAGCTCCGAGCAGCGGGTCCCTTGTTCCACTTCTTACCACAGCTCCGGTTTGCATTCGGGTGACGGTGTCACCAAAGCGGGACCTCTGGGCCTTCCGGAGATAAGACAAGTGCCAACTGTTGTGATTGAATGTGATGACAATAAAGAAAATGTGCCTCATGAATCAGACTACGAAGACTCTTCTTGCCTGTACACGAGAGAAGAGGAAGAGGAGGACGACGAGGACGACGACAGCTCGCTGTACACCAGTGCGTACACCACGGCATGTCGCCAAGGGCGGGACGGGGGGGCGGCTCGGGGAGGAGAGCTGCCGCAGTCTTCCAATCTGGGCGCAAGTGTCCACCAGCCTGGGGTCACAGGGCAGCTCAGTTAGGAAGATGAAAGGGGCAAAGGTCCTCCAGATCCCACAGCTCCCAAAATTGCAAGGCCGTGTCTCCACTTCTCATCTGTTGGATGGCTTTTTGTGTCTTTGATTCCCTTCCTGGGAAATCTAACACCCTTCCTCAAAAAAAAAGGGAAGGAGGGACCCTAAAACTCAGTTCCAGTCCACAGAATACTCAGAAGTACTGACCATTGTGTATGCAACAAATGACTTTTAAACCCACATCCACAACTCAAGAAGGCTTGACTTTAAATTTCTTAAGGCCTTTACGTGTGTGCAGGCATGAGGGAAACAGTCAGAAAGTAAAGTTCAAAATCTGGTGTAAAAATAATAAATTTTAGTTCAGTGATTACAGACTGATTATTTGGTCAACTATTTTTTTTTTTTTTTTTTAGATTTTTTTTATTTAGGGATGCCTGGGTGGCTCAGTTGGGCATCTGCCTCAGGCTCAAGTCATGATCTCAGGGGTCCTGGGATTGAGTCCTATGTCGGGGACCTGTTTCTCCCTCTGCCTGCCACTCCCCCTGCTTGTGCTCTCTCTCTGTCTCTCAGTCTCTCTGGCAAATAAATAAATAAAATCTTCTAAAAAAAAATTTTTTTTATTTATTTGGAGAGTATGTGCAAGCAGGGGAGGGGCAGAGGGAGAGAGCGTCTTAAGCAGACTCCATGCTGAGCTCAGAGCCCAAAGTGGGACTCGATCCCACAACCCTGAGATCATGACCTGAGCAGAAACCCGAGAGCCAGACGCTTAACTGTCTGAGCCACCCACGCGCCCCTGTTTGGTCAACTTTTTAATGAATGTACATAATAACCTTATACTGAGAATGTTACTGTGTGCTGAGAACGTGCTGAGATTTCATTCTGTTCCGTGCATCTCACAACACCCGGAGACGTGGATGCTGTTGTCACGTTTCACAGATAAGGGAAGAACGTGGACAGGGAAGGGACCGGCCCAGAGCCTCACATCTAAGGGGCAGCGCTGGGATTTGACACCGGCTAGGTCTCCTTCCAAGGCCCTTGTTCTAAAACCAGTGGAGGCAGGGAGAAGACTGGCGCTAGAATAAAATCCGAAGGAGCCCCTCCCCCACCGCATGCTGCTTCCCAGTCTCTCCCTCCTGCTTTGCCTGCCCCAGGCTTCAGATTGCGGGCTAAACTCGAGAGCTCGGGAGAGGCCTGGTGAACAAGCAATGAGTGAGATGATCAAAATAATGTCCAGGAGAGAGAACCATAGAGGGGCCACCAAAGCCCAAAGGACCCATGATGGGGAGCCACACCCAGCCTCCGCTCCCCATTTCCTACCCGGAGAATTGAACGTTTCCCGGCCTCGGCATCACCAACATTCAGAGCAGAGAATTCTTCCTTGTGGGGGCTGCCCTGTGCATTGCAGGGTGTTCAACAGCCCCCCCGGCCTCTGCCCACTGGATGCCAGGAACACCCCCTTCCCCCACCACACCCCAGTTTTGACAAGCACAAAGTATCTCTAGACTCGCCCAAGGGTTCCTGGGCAGAGGGCAGTGGGTGCAGAATCACCCCTGCTTGAGAACTGCAGATTTCTCCCAGACGTAAGGAAGCCCTGCTCTCTGTTCAATCCCAGAATGTTGCTGTTTCCGTGACCTCGCTTCCCCTCCAGCCCCAAACGCACCCCGCTTTGCCCAGCCGTCCCTTCCTTCTCACACCCCCAGCTCCGCTCCAGCTGGTCTCTTGTCTCCTGAGATCGCTGGGCTTGTCCGTCCTCTCTGAGCCTTCCCCCTGCAGATGGCCTCCAGCCACTGCCTGTTTCGGGTGACCCCTGTCCCACGGTGCCAACCCCTCCTCTTTGAAGCTCCCTATAGCCCCCCAAAGCCCGTGGCCACCCTCAGCCTTGCGTTCAGTTGCACTCCACAGCCCGGCCCTCCTTTGTGATGTTGCCTGCCTGCTGGGGTTCCTGGGGAGCAGAGAGCCCATCAGAGCCTCCCCGTGTGCCCCTCCCATGCACAGGACAGCGCTGGGGACAAAGAACATGCTGGTCGCAGGAGCTCTATCAATGAACACTCTGAGTAAGGCCTTCACCACCCCCAGGAGTAAAGCCCCTGGCGTCTGCCTGCCTGCTTTTCACCACGGGGCCCACCGCTGGCCACGTGGAGCCCGGGCAGCTGGGGGTCAGCATTAAGGGCTTGTTTCTTCCTCCCGCAGCCTCCCTGGCCATGAAGGTGTGCAGGAAGGACTCCTTAGCCATCAAACTCAGCAACAGGCCCTCCAAGCGGGAGCTTGAAGAAAAGAACATCCTTCCCAGGCAGACGGATGAGGAAAGGCTGGAGCTGAGACAGCAGATCGGCACCAAGCTCACCAGGTAGGACAGCCCGACGGTCCGTCCCGTGGACCCACGCAGAACTCGCTCTCCATCCCTGTGTCGGTCGCAGGTGTCTCTCAAACAGCTTCCTGCAGGGAACGTCCCTGTAAGACGTTCCGGGTCTCCTCCCCCGTTGCTCTTACAGTCCCTTCCCCTTCACGCAGCCACATCTTGGAAATTTTCCTTGAATAAAATCTCCGGGAGAAGCCGAAGGGCAGGTTTCCAGGGAGAATAACCGCCTGGAGAAAAGCCACCGCTGTCCAGTGGCCAGGACGACCCGCGTACATGGGCGTTGTGGTTTGGTGAAGTTCATTGCCGTCAGAGAAGCACGTTGTCTGCTGTGCCATGTGACCGGAGGAGGCCTGTGGGGATCGTCCTCATCGGCAACCTGTGAGCCTTCCTGAGTGGTTGGCTTTATGTGCAGATAGGACAGACCGACTTGGGGCACGGTGTTCTGTGAACGCATTGAACACCGGACACATGTGTTTAGAACCTCGGGCACGCGTGTGTGGTATTGGCCAACATTCGCAGAGCACTTACCCTTTGCCTGCCACTCCTCTAAACGTTTTACATGTATTAGATCATTTCCTCTTAGAGCCTCCCTGTGAAATGGGCAGTGCCCATTTCACAGAGGAGGACCCCGGTTGTAGAGACCTGTAGTTACCTCCATCCTACTGCCCCGAATGGCTCCGGAGCGCCCCCTCCTGACCAAGTGTGTTACGTCCCCTCCCCTCGGGTCTAACCGCTGTCAGCTGTCACACGGAGCCCATCCTTTGTGCCAGGCACTGTGACAAGGTTTGGAGCTGCTTCTCTCTGCCTCTTTCCAGCCTCGAGTAAGTCACTTGTTCTGTCCGCCTGTTTCCGCATTTGTAAAAGGGGAGTTGTAAGGATTCAGAAACATAAGTAAAGCATTTAAAGCCGTTCCCAGTCCACAGTAAACACTCCATTACCCTCCCAGCAACTCCATGCAGGGGCCTTCATTATCTTCCCAAGTACAGGTGAGGAACGTTGTGCCTAGAGAGCTCCCAGAGGTGTAGACGGCGTCCAGCAGCGAACTGTGTCCTCCCCTCCCCCCGACTTAGACCCTCACCAAGGGGCCCCCGTCTGTCCCACGGTTAACTTGGTTTTGTCCTGGAGGACGCTGTTTTGATGGTACCAGCCTGCGTAAACGTTAACCACGGACGGATGATTTGATCTCGTGTTACGCAGACTTTAGAGCCCTAGAACGAAGATCTCTGCCCTCCTGTCGCGCGCACACTCTCACACTCACTGGACGCGGTGATGCGTGACACTTTAGTGATCCATATCTCTCTTCTTACTACGGTGAACAGCTACTTAAACAGCGTCCTGGAGAGTCTGCCCCATTGTTGGGCGGTTAAACACTCTTCCTTCTATGGGACAAAAGTCTGTCCCATAGAAGGGTCCCATCCCCACGGTCCCATCCTCTTCCTTCAGCCACTACTCAGAGCCGCATCGCTATTGCCACCCCTCTCGGAGACAGTGACACTCCTCTCCCAGGATCAAACCCGATCTTCTTTCTGGGCACGGGGTGGGTGGGTAGAGCTTTGGGCTGCTTCCTGAACCTGCTTGCTCAGTTTTAAACCTAACACAAAAAGGGCTGTCTTTTAGGGGATGAGGGAAAAGAGAAGGAGCCGTTCCTTGACCCCAGCCATCTTCTCGAAGTGCAGCTCCCCGCACCCTTGGTCAGGCTTCTCTCCCCTTCATTCTTGCTTTCCCAGCTTTGCTACAGAACAAGCAGAGCCCCAAGAATGTGAGGGCAAAATGGAAGATTTCTCTGTGGGAAGCGAGCTGAGGGAGTGGGGTCCATGAGGAGAGAGGGAAAGACGGGACATGTAGAAAGCAGGCTCGGACTGGCCTCCTGGCTTATCCGTTGTAGAGGGTTCCACCTGGAGGTAACTGACAAAACGGGCCACTGATGTCCCAGGACAGACCCCTGAAAGGGAGATGGTACCCAGGTTCTCACGCCTGAACCCCCATTCCCATACCCATTGCCATGACTGGCTGGCAATGGCGGAGACAAGACCGCAGTGGGAAGAGACAGACCATGCACACGCCGGAGGAAACTCTCCACGTTTGAAGCCTCATCCCAACCCTTCCTCTTCTAACAACACTCAACTCTGCTTGGAATATTCCAAAAATGTACTGGTTACTGTTCCCAACTCTCTTGCACCCCGGTCATGGCCTGGGGGAGAAGGAGGGGAGTCGGGAGGGCCGTGTTAGGCATATTTAAGGTGTTTGAGCTGGCTTACACCCGGGGTCCGAATTCCCCTCGTCTTTGTTCAGTCCTCCAGCTAGGGAGTTTACTCCCTCATGGCCAGACCCCAGACATCTCCAGCCAGACTGTAGAAAGTGGGTCTGAAAGAGGATGTCGAAGTGTTTAGCGGGGTGTCCAGACAGTACATATGTCAGCAAATCAGATGGGCGGGCCAAGCCCGCATCTCACGGTCGTCTTTGAGATAGTACAGCCACTGATCACACCCAAGGAGTCTTCAGGATGATTCCCTTTGGAATGAGAACCCAGCTCTGTGCTCGCAGCCACTCGTTATCCTGAAGCCAGGGCCACACGGAGGGGCCATGTGAGAAGCAGAAGATGGTGGTACAGAGCTGGTCATGGGGTAAGGAGCCTTGGATTCTAGCTCTGGTTCTGCAGGTTCCAGAGCAGGCATCAGCCCTGGGCCTTCACTTCCCAACCCGAGGGGATTAGATTAGGTCATCTGATGACCTTGCGCCATCGGTGAGCTTTATTACCAAAAAAAGTAGCTAATAGAATGTAGGAATCTGCCTTAGAGTCTGAAGCTACGGGGCTGCGGCATTCTTTGGCTCTCGGAGGTGGGATAATCGTGCTGGAAATCTTACATGCTTTGAAAAGCACGTAGCCAAGTCTGCAGTGTCCCGAGAGTGACAAGTAAGACACAAAACACGATTTTAGCCTGGCAGTTTTAATAGTATGAAAAAAAAAAGCCAAACAAACAATGCAGCATTCCAAGAATAATCCCAGCTCGGGGGGTGGGAAGCAGAAGCGCCCAGTAAAACAATGTCAAACATTAAGGCAGAGTTTCTCCATAAGAATGCACACACATCGTTCTTCCAGAAATGTGTTCTCACTGATGCCATCGGGCACACTGTCCAAAACCTCAATCCGTGAATCATCTGGATGTTTTGACAATAAATAACTCTCTCAGTCAGTTGCCGGATGAGCAATGCCGGCTGCCCTTGAGACATGAACATGGTCGACTGGGTGCACGTTGCTTAGCACCTTATGTATACAGACTCAGGGTAGGTGCAGAGAACCAAGGGTGAGCGAGCCCATCCACTGGACGGTGGGGGTTGGGGGAGAAGGGTAACAGAATGTCTATTTAAATTTATTCTGTATCACAACCCACATGGTGTATGGAAGCAGGGGCCCTAGAAGGTAGCTAAAAGAAAGGGCGTAGGGGGGTGAGGGAGGTGGGGGGGTGACTGCCTAGATTTTCTTGATGGACTTCTCAAAAAGTGTGCAGCCCACAGATCTAAGGGCCCCTCTCAAGTTAGATGAGGAGGACTTTTTTTTTTTAAAGATTTTATTTATTTATTTGACAAAGAGAGATCACAAGTGGGCAGAGAGGCAGGCAGAGAGAGAGAAGGAAGCAGGCTCCCTGCTGAGCAGAGAGCCCAATGCGGGGCATGATCCCAGGAACCTGAGACCATGACCTGAGCCGAAGGCAGAGGCTTAACCCACTGACCCACCCAGGCGCCCCTGAGGAGGACTTTTCATCTCTGGTGACCTCGGGTCCATGGAAGTATGCAAGCTCAGGGCAGTCTCTCACCTCCCCACCCCGGAAGTCCCACCCAAGTGCAAGACCCCACTCTGGGTCTCTGGGTCTCCTCTCCAGGCCCTTCAACCTGAACCCTAGGAGCGGTCAGCCCGATCTGCCCTCTGGCCCTTCTCTACTTTGCAGCCTGGGGCGCAGACCGGCCCAGGAAGTGAAATTCTCCCCAGAGGCTAGAGCACAGGGCCCCTGGGAATGGGACTCTCATGGACTGAAGAGAAGCCTGATGCCCCAAAACAGTGAGCGTGCTGTCACCTTCAAGACACCCTCTAGGTCAATTGTCCTGTAAGTCGCTAGGACTGCTTGTTTGTTTGAAAATTTTATTTACTTATTTGACACACAGAGAGAGAGATCACAATTAGGCAGAGAGGCAGGCAGAGAGAGAGGGGGAAGCAGGCTCCCCGCTGAGCAGAGAGCCTGATGCGGGACTCGATCCCAGGACCCTGGGATCATGACCCGAGCCGAAGGCAGAGGCTTTAACCCACTGAGCCACCCCGGTGCCCAGGACTGCTTGTTTTAAAAGGGAGGAGCTAAGATGCCAGAACATGGCCCGTGCACTTAGGCCTTTCCTTGGGGAGCGGCCAGTTTCCAGACCTAGCCAGCTCTGCCCTCTCCCACCAAGACCCTCTCCTCTGGGCCCTCCAGTCCCCTCCAGAACGTTCAGATCGGACAGGGGAGCAGAAGCCTGGGAAGGAAAATCAAACGGCAGGCGCCTCGCAGTGCATGAGGGAGCGTGTAATCTAGACACACACAGGCGTGAGGACAGAGGCCTTGTGCTTGCCTGACACACTCGTTCCCTGAACACACTTCTTCTCGCTTTCACTATCAGCCTCCCCCCACCCCCACCCCCAGGCAAGGACCTACATCTTCTTTGCAGTCGGGATTGACCAGTCTTTCTCAGCACCCTCCGAGCTGGAGTGGGCACGGCCCCACCTGTAATTGGAGACATCTCTGCGGGGAAGCTCTTGGAAGCCTTGCTCGGTTTGGGGAAGGATGTCTTTCCTTGTGATGTCCTCTCTCTGCACCAGACACATCCTGGGGTTCGGTCTACGCGCCCATGATTTGACCCCAACCAATCAAAGGAAGATACTTAATTTAAGCTACTTGGAGTATTGCTTTCCTGGGGCATCCGTAACCACGCACCACAGACTGACCAGCTTAGGCCACAGAAGCTGACTGCCTCCCAGTTCTGGCAGCTAGATGCCAAGACCAAGGTGTCTGCAGGCTTGGTTCCTTCTGAGGGCCGTGAACGGGCATCTGTGCCATGCCTCTCCCCTGGCTGCTGGGCATCTGCTGGCATTCCTTGGCTTGTGGACACTTTGCCCTTCATTCTGTGCTTTTCCCTGGGAGCATGTCTCTGCGTCAAAGTTCCCCCTTTCCATAAGGAGAATAGTCATACCAGTGAGGGCCCCCGTACTAGCCTTGTTTTAACTTGATTATCTCTACAAAGACCTTGTCTCTAGATCAGGTCACAGTCTGAGATCCTTAGGGTTAGGACTTGGACATACGAGTTTTGGGGAGACATGATTCAACCCATAACATCTGGAGAGGTGCAAAGTGGGTCGAACTAGGAAAAAGGCCAGAACCTCAACTGCATGTCGGGGCCAGCCAAATAGTGAACAGAAGTGAGGCGGGCGTTTCTAAGATTGCGAACAGAGAGTGCTGGGAACGGGGGCAGCGTGGGAAGTCCACCCCTTATCTACTTATCTAAAGGCACTGGTGCTGTTCCACTTAAGCCCCTGTTGTTTTGCAGACATGAAGGACTAGTTTTTCAGATCCTGTGAAAAAAATCTGGATTTTTTTTTTAAGCAAAAGTTCCAAATTTGTAAACCATGGTACAGAGCAAGCAGAATATATTTATGGGCTAAATTCAGCCCAAGAACTACATCTAAGCCTGGGTGCCTGGTTTTGATCTGAGATCTGGAAGCTATCATTTTTCTTCTGTGGACCGTAGCCCTACATTCTCGGGAGAGTGCATGGGGATCTCGGGGAGAGATCTGAGAAAGGAGTATTACTGGATGTTGTTAACATAAATGTTGGGGGGAGCCTGGGTGACTCAGTCAGTTAAGCATCTGCCTTCAGCTCAGGTCACAATCTCAGGGTCCTGGGATGGAACCCCAGTGTCTGGCTCTGCACTCATCAGGCAGCCTCCTTCTCCCTCTACCCCTCCCCTCTGCTTGTGCATGTGCTCGCTCATGCTCGCTCTCTTGCAAATGAATAAGTAAAATCTTAAAAAACAAATAAATAAATAAACGTGAGAGTGCTGCATGTATCTACCGGTAGCAATTTGGCATTAACGTCTTACAGAATCCAAATTCATTTGAATGTAGCTGTTCTATGTGGATTGATCATTAAAGCAATCTACCACGTTCCTAAAAAGAGCGCGTGGTCTCAGGAATTCAGGCAGAAGACTGCAGAAGGCCACAAGACCTGCCTGCAGCTGCTGCTTTTCCTCAGTGTCCATGAGTCTAGGAATCAGGAGGATCTCAGATTAAAGCACCTGCCGGTCCTTGACAGTTTGAACATAGACTTCATGACATGAAAACCAGCGCTAAGTGGCATGTCCAGATCAGAAGTGGAACCCTCCTTGGACAAGTATGAAAATTCCACCTCTCCTCCTCATCGGGGACGGTTTCTTCCCATCACTTAGCAAGCCGTTGTCTTTGTGGGGGCAGGAGGCAGCGAACCGGGGCCACTTGGGAAAACGTTAGTCCTGCCCATCCCCCTGGAACCTGGGATGTGATTCGCGCTTGTGCAGAATGTCGTAACGTGGTGGAGAGAAAGAGTTGGCTAAATCCGTATTTTATGCTGCCAGGTGCTTCACAACTGAAGTCACCATAAGCAGAACATAAAGTCATATGTACCGAGGATTAGGTCCGGCTCAAGGCAGAAAATTGAAATCCATTTTTTATGCTCATGGCACAGGCAATAAAAGACAGTAATTCCGGCTTCTAACTGTAGCTCGCATGCTGCTTATGATTCGGAAAAATCACTACCCTGAGTCTGATGCACCAGCGCCTCCTTCCAAGGTGGCCCATGGCATCCCCTCCCCTCCCCCCACCAAAATCTAAGGACCCATGCTAAGTGGGAGCCAGCATCTCCCCAGGCCAGGTAATTGCTGCTGTTGCTGGAAAAGCACACCCCAAAAATAAGGATAACACTCAGAGGTCTATAAATTCAGTTCAACTTTGACTTCGTAGCCCTGGACATGCACCGCTGTGAGTTACTATGCCAATAAGAGAGGGAGGGAAATAGACCTGAGAGCAGTGTAGGAGCTTCCTTGTGGACCTGGCCCTTGCAGCCAGCTCCATCATGGTCATCCCTGACATCTTGACCTTGGCGGTGGTGGTGCTGGAACAGAGCCCAGCCCGGAGGGGACCCAGGAGGGAGGGCATGAGAGTGCAGCTTCCCAGTCACAAAGCCCAGCTGGGCATCGCTCAGGCTGATGGGCTTTCTCTGTGCATTCCAGGACCACCCCTAAAGCAAACTGAAATGGGATACGAGTCGCCACACTGACACTGAGTGGATGTGGTTCTTTGTGCAGCATTTACATAGCAAACGCGTAGACCCGTCCAGTCGCTCAGATGCTTGACATCTCCCATTAACTTGCTGCACAAAATAGAAAATCCTTTTTAAAAGCCTTTCAGAAAGGCTGACATCTCGTGAAAGGTGCTGAGTCGGGGCTACAGGACTGTCTGATAGGAAAGGGACAACTGCGTTTTGCGTTTTGTTGTTAATGAAAGCTACGAAGGCTGTCTTGGGGAGATTTGACGGAGGCTTCTTGGGCGGAGGGGGCGGATACAACTTCAAGGGCTCAGACGGGTGGAGGTTGTGGCCTTGGGGCTTGAGCCACACCCATCACCGGACCCAAGGCCCCTGACCTGTCGTAGAGTCTTGCAGACACGCAGGGGCCCTTGCTCTCCCACCCCCGCCTCCAGCTTTAAGAAATGCGGTAAAGACAGAGTTCTAGATTCTTGTCACCCAGATGGAATTTTGAAGCGCTGACCCTATGAGCGAGGTGCGCACATGCGCTTTCAGGAGGCAAGGCATCACGGTTTGCAAGCCTTGCGAGGGATGTCAGAGAACAAAGCCACACCTTGCCAGGTGCCCCAGCCGTCCCCGCTGCCCGTTCGTTTTTCGGTGATAGAGTAAGCGTGGGGGACAAAAGAGCTGCTTTCTCCTGGGCAAAAACAGAATCTGTCTGTGTTGAAAACTTGCAAAGGTTTAAAAAAGGAAAAAGGGACCGTCGTGGGGGTTTAAGGAGTCTTACTTTTTTTCTGTTCTGAAGCTTTTTTTAAACAGCTGCTTATTCCAGCCGCATTTCAAAATCTGGGGCACTGGGCTAGAGAGGAGGGCCACTGCTTTCCCCTACAGAAGAAGCAGAGAATGGGTCAATCTTCTAAGCTGCTCTGTGTCAGGCTACATTTTAAGTTGTTAAACGCCCTTTTAGTTCTTCGGCGGTTCTTGTCCTGATTGTTGGGGGGTAATCTGCAAGGGTTATTCTTGTTTGTTGTTCATTTTAGCAGATGGCAGAAAGAAAGGCCCTGTTTCTTGGGCTATTTGGCTAAGTCAGAGAAGACTCAGCCTGTCTCCATGGAGAGATGGCCACTCTGGTCCCTGACATAAGATCATCTAAGACTCCAGAGGCCTTTCTGTGGATAACACTCTTTTCCCCTCAGGACCTCGGCTCGCCATCTTCGCCTCCACTCCGCAAGGGGGCTGCTATTGGGGTCCCTTCTTGTAGGGGAAGAAACTGAGTGTAGAACTAACCTTAGAAACGATAAGGATCAAAGAGAAAAAGACTCCATGTAGTCTTTTTCAAAATCCCAGACAGACTTCCCTATCTGAAGCAGACATGCCGAGAAAAAAGTTTCATTTGGTTTTGTTTTTATGGTGAACAGAATTTCCATCCCAAGGGCCTGTGGTTGGACAGGGATTGTGTGGGGCGGCGGCAGAATGCTAGACCAGGGGCTCCGTCTTGTGTGTGTGCATGTCCTGCAGAGGGAGAGGTAAACCATGGAGGGAAAAAGGGATAGGAGATTTTCTTCCATCTTGGGCTTAACTGGGCTTTTTCTTGCATTTCAGTAACACTGTCCAAGCAGTAGGAAGAGCTAAAACATTTGACACAGAGGGTTGTGTCTAGAGACGCTCCTGCCTGATGAAATGTGGGAAGCAAGGGCATCCAGTGGGGAGGGGGGAGGGGGTTCCTACAGTGTGGTCCGTAGGTCAGCAGCATGAGCATCACTTGAGAACTTGCTGAAATGCATATTTCCATGCCCCACCAAGACTGAATCAGAACTTCTGAGGATGGGACCCAGGAATCTACATGGTAACAAGTGTGATTCTGATACACACTGCTGTTTGGGAAGCAGGGGTCTCGTAGACAGAGCCTTTAAAGCCTATGAACCTTAGACTGGAAGCTCCGTCCTCCATTTACTGAGTGTGTTCCTGTCCAGCCTCAGTTTCCACATCTGTAAGATGGACCTCCCACCCAAGGTCATCAAGAGCTCTAGATGAGTAATTCTCCCACTTGTAGTAGAGAGTGAACACTGGTTCCTTCCCTCTCGCTGTGAATTTGAGTGTTATATTATACTGGACTCTTACTACTCAGAATAAGTAAGGATATTCACCCAAACAGGTCCTAAATCCCAATGGCTTGAGGCAGTGATGGTTTATTTTTCACTGGAGGAAAGCCTAATGCAGATCAGACGGCTCTCCATCATGTAGCCATCATATGCTTCTAGAACACATGGCTCCAGCATCTCCACAGCAAGGCAAGAGGGGATAGAAGAGATACACACATTGCTTCCGCTCATGAGCCACTAATCAGAACTCAGAATCCTGACCCCAATCCAGCTGCAGGAGAGGCTAGAAAAGGAGAAGGAACAGCTTGAATATTTGAGCACAGTGGCTTAGCCACAGCTACATGGAGCTAGCATCTGTTACAGGCCTTCTGTATTGGATGGTTGTTCTGGTCATGGCCCCAGTCATATAAAAGGGACCATCACAGGGGCGCCTGGGTGGCTCAGTGGGTTAAAGCCTCTGCCTTTGGCTCAGGTCGTGAACCCAGGATCCTGGGATCAAGCCCCACCTTGGGCTCTCTGCTCAGCGGGGAGCCTGCTTCCTTCCGCCCCCCTCTCTCTCTGTCTGCCTCTCCGCCTACTTGTGATCTCTGTCAAATAAATAAAATAAAATAAAATCTTTAAAAAATGATTTTTAAAAAAGGGGACCATCATATCTGAAACAGATGTGATTAAAAGACTTCTCAGAAATTGTGGAATATACATTCAGTGCAATATTGTTTGGCCTTAAAAAAAAAAAGGAAATCCTTCCATTTACAACACCATAGTTGAACCTGGAGGACGTTTTGTCAAGTGAAATAAGCCAGATATGGGAAGACAAATACTGCATGAACTCACTCATAAGTGGAATCTCTCTCTCTCTCTCTTTTTTTTTTTTTTTTAGAGAGAGCCTGAGCAGGGGGTTGGGGGTAGAAGAAGAGGAAGAGAGAAAATCTGAGGCAGGCTCCCACCCAGTGCAGATGCGGGGCTCGATCTCATGACCCCAAGATCACGACCTGAGCCAAAATCAAGAGTAGGATGCTCAACCAACCGAACCACCCAGGGGCCCCACTTACCTGTCAAATCTTAAAAATCAAAAACAATCAAACTCCGAGTGACAGAGAGTAGAATGGCAATTACCAGAAGCTGGGAAGTGCGGGGCAAAGGAGAGGAATTACTCAAAAGGCACAAACTTTCAGTCAAAAGATGAGTCGGTTCTGGCACAGGATGAACGGCGTGGTGACTCGAGTTAACGATAACACGTTATATACCGTCCTGCCCCAGAGAGCAGATCTCACGTGATCTCAGCACACACCAAAAAAATGGGGTCTTGTGATGGGAAGTGCTGGACGTGTTAATTAGTTTGAGATAATCCTTTCACAAGGTATACGTGTATCAAAACCTCAGGCTGTACCTTTTAAGTATATACAATTTTCATCTGTCCAAAACAAAAGAGAAGGAAGGAGGCAGCCGGTTGGCAGCTGGAAGGCAGAGAGCATGGTCTCCCTGAGAGGAGGGGACACGCGAAGGGTCTGACGCCCTCCATGTTGGGACGAGTGTCACTGCTTGCTTCAGTGACACTGATCAGTGCTCCAGAGGTCCAGCTCAGTAAAGCAACTCACCGAAATCAGAAGAATCGCAGTTAGAGAAAAAAAGAGACCCCAAATAAACACCCCCTCCATTTAAAGAAAAAACAGACTTAAGCAGAAATAGGAGATCCCGGAAGGGAGCAGTGGGCCTTGAGCTGAACAAGCTTGTTTTCTGTGGGTACAAGGTCAGCTTCCATGAGTCACACGTCACTAATGGAGACCGTGGAATCTCAGCTCCAACAGACTGATTCTATCGGAAGTACTGACTAAGCACCTGCTATGTGCATGGCCCTGTACTAAGGGCCACTTAAAAGGTAGCTGGAGAGGGGCGCCTGGGTGGCTCAGTGGGTTAAGCGTCTGCCTTCCTGCTCCGGTCATGATCCCAGGGTCCTGGGGTCGAGGCCCGCATCGGGCTCTCTGCTCAGTGGGGAGCCTGCTCCCCCCTCTCTCTCTGCCTGCCTCTCTGCTACTTGTGATTTCTGTCTGTCAAATAAATAAATAAGTAAAATCGTTTTTAAAGTGCAGCTGGATAATCATCCCTCTACAGGAACTAAGACAAGCTCGTCAAGGCTTACTCATTGTCGTCAGGTTTACTCTGGGGAACAGATGCTAAGGGCAAGTTCTGTGGGGAAAAGGGTGGGTCCTTCTGGAGCACTTTTTTTTTTTTTTAATTGGTTTGAATTTCTTTTAGACTATTGATCTTCCCATTTTTTCCCTTGAAAATAGTCCCAAAAGATAGGGGGTGGGCAGGGATAACGTAAACATTGAATCATCCAAACACTTGACTCAAGAGTCTTTTTCTCTGAAACCAGCAGGTTAACGGGAACAACTCAAACTTGAGTTATCAGAGCACTTTTCCTGTGATGTATTCTTTTTCTCACCTTCAATCTTTTGATCCCCTGACAAACCGAAGGATGTGTCATTTCTATCATACTGTTATCCAGGAAAAGATCTCTCCGAGCCATTTGCGAGCTTACCAGGAGGCAATAAATAAACGGAGTTAAATCGTCGTGAGAAACGCTCAAAGCATCTTTCAATCTTCAGGCGGAAGAGAATTGTGTTGCATGGAATTCTACCTCGAAATCTAGCCTAGTGCTTCCAAATTGGCTTACTCATTTTTTTCCCCTTTCACTATGGGCTCTGGGGCTGTATCTTGAGACTCTGAGTTTCTTTGCCTACTTCGTGGTGGCGTCTTCCCGATCTGAAGAAGTAATAGATTTAGAGTACTTTAGTGCCCCCGTGGACACTCTATCACTGTCTAGAACACCTGTAGTTTTATAGATAAGAAATCTGAGCTCAAAAGAAATTAAGCTGCTAACCAAGTTTCACAGCGTTACCTGCCCACACTCGGATTTTAAGCCACTTTCCCTGCCCCTAGTTGGTGCTAAAAATTAATATACTTGCAACTAACATTACATTGCATGTAAACTAACTGGAATTTAAATAAAAACTATAAAAAAAATTCATCTCCCTCAAAAAAGGGAGAAACATATCCACTTCTCGCCAGAAGACACAGGCCAGTGATTTGATTCGAGGCCTGACAAGTCATATTCATTGTTATTTCCCTCAATTCGTGCCTGAAAGAAAAAGGTCTTGAATTTGAATTAAATTCAAATTTTGAATTAAATTAAATTTTGAATTAAATCTTTGAGGATCATTTTCAGTAATCAGAAGGCCCGTGGAAAAGGGGCATTGGTGGGTTCTTTTCTTGGGCACAGTTTCTTCCTCGATCCCGCTTAGAGAGCAAAACATTTAAATCAAATGCCCAAGGAAGAGCTATGTCCCTGACTTACGAGTTCACACGTGGTCAAGTCTCATCCGTCACTTTGAAGACCTGAGCAGGGACTTTGAAAGATTCGTTGGCTGGTGCCTGGGCTTGGAGTTCGCCCATTCTCGTAGTTGTGTCATTCAAAGGAATGACGCTCTCCTCGTTTGCCCTTAAGATTAACTTGTCCCTTGTTTCAGTGGTGAAGTTGGCATTTCCGGTCTCCGGAATGTATGTCGTGCTCTTTCTCCCTCGCCCGCCAAAATGGGCTTCGGGTTTGATTAAATGTGATTTTTCTGCAGCTCCCATAGAGAGCTGGCCCACACACGGCCCCGAAAACCTAAGCAGCAGAACTGGATTACAGCCGAGAAGTGTGTGGTGCAATTGCTTTTCCTGCGTCCTCGCACATCTTCACTTACTGGCAAAAATACCTCTCAGAATGCGTGCAAAATGCTAATAAGAGTAATTCATTTTATTTATCTTCATTATGTTCATTTCACAATGCAAAGATTTTTATAATACCCTCGGAAATTGCATATATGCTCACTAAATAGACAGACTATGAACAGAAAAAAATGATCCGAAACTACAAACCCAGGAAAATCGCTTTTCCCTCTAATTCTAAAGGCAATTCCTTTGAAATATCAGTGAATATGCTTCTATTTTAGGAAGTGGGATCATGAAAATTTTATGTCCTTTGCCCATCGAATCATTAAAACAATAGTTCTTCAAAACGGGAAGCCTTGTTGGTTCCTTTGGAAAAAAAGAATGTAGGCAGACAGAGAAATAAATAGTGCCTGCTGACAGATGATCACTGTGTTGCAAAGAGTTTTTAACTATCTGAAATCCAGCCCTCTTTTTGACTTATGACTTTCCTCCTTTTGTTCATGGTCCTATTGTAACTCACCAGGCTCCCTCCTAAAAGATGCTAGGCTAGACGGTTTCATCTTCTTGTGTATTAATGGACCTCACGGGAGATGCCCTCCTGAATTTCCTGACCCGATGTTTCTGCCACCATCCCCAGAAGCAGCCTGTGTCCCACACAAGGGGAGACCTCCGCACACCCCCCTTAGTGACCTGGTGCCACCCTTGTTCTCATGGAAGCTGGGCGGGCAGCTGCGGCTCAGAGCCTGTTCTCTGAGCCCAGCACCTCCGTGGAGCAGCAGCCCCACCCACCCCCGGCTCACGGGGGTCACCTTGCCCTCTTTCTTGACAGTCCTTAATGAGCAGAGTCATTTGGGACCACGGCCTGTGAAATCCTATTCTCACTCCACACTCCCCAAGCAGTATGACCAGGATACACTCAGGCGGTTTCCACGAAGGGGCTGTAAACCTGTAGGGCTTAGTCCCAGGCAAAAACAAAATAAGCTGCCTCTTTTTTTTTTTTAAGGCTATATGTAATCTCAGATTCAGAGTACTTAAGAAATTAGTGAAAAATTATCAGAAATTTACATCATAGGTTCCATGATAGCTGCTTAATAATTTATTAATAATAGAATGTCAAGGTACGTGGGGCCCCTGGGTGGCTCAGTTGGTTAAGCATCTGACTCTTGGTTTTGGCTCAGGTCGTAATTTCAGGGTTGTGGGATCGAGCCCCACGTTGGGCTCTGTGCCCAGTGGGGAGTCTGCGTGGGATTCTGTCTCCCTCTGCCCCTCCCCCCACTCGTGCTTGCTCTCTCGCGTGCTCTCTCTCTCTCTGTGTCTTAAATAAAAAAATCTTTGAGGACAAAAAAGAATACCAAGATACACATACAGAACATTTTCTTTTAAACACTAATCATTTCCATAAAAGTTTTCAAACTGCCTACTTGACAACAAACTTGATTTCGAAGGACATTCTGATCTCCCTCCTGTACATCACAGTCGTCCTCCTATTCAGTTGGTAACAGCGCCTGAAGGCCACGGACACTGTGCGAAGAAAGGAATCTTCCTGTAAGGATGTCGGTGAAGGGGTGGGGCAAACAATCCTATTACAGAAAGCGAGTCTTTCGCAGCCACAAATGGGAGAACTCCCAGCCACACTGCCACAGCCCTCATCCCACTGGAGCCACCGAGACTGACCCCCATGTGGGCCGGAGCTTGAAAAGGAGCCAGGAGTCCGGAAGCCACAGCGGAGGATGAGAGCTTAGGATGGAGACAATGAAAAACACTGTGCAGTTGTCCACGTAACGTGCCACGTAGTAAGGCATCTTTCAGGTGATGTGACTTACATCTTTCAGGTATTTTATTTTTAGAGATTTATTTACTTATTGGAAAGCCCCTGACACAGGGCTCGATCGCACGACCGTGAGGTCACGACCTGAGCCAAAACCAAAAGTCGGAGGTTCAACGGATTGAGCCACCCAGGCGCCCCCAGAGACTGTGTGTGGTGCGGAGGTTAGGGTGGTAAGGAGGACACGAGGACCGTGCTCAGTTTCCAGTCTGAAGTGTTGGGGGACCCAGCGTATGGCCCCTGTCTTACAGGGCCAAGAACCACACAGCATGTGACTCAAGAAGCCCCCCGCCCTTCGTTTTGCATCGAGGAACCAGGATCATCCTCGTGGGTCCAGTGAGCAGTGCAGGTGCTGTGGTTCCGCTGGTTGACCTTCTGGGACAGTTTCCAGGCATCGGAGACCCCGCGGCAGGGACCACAACCTGCACCCTGGGGGCCAACGCCTGCCTGTTGGTACATCAGCCCTGGGGAGCGTGACAGTGACGGGGTCCGCGCGGTCCACCGCGCCTGTAGGAAGCGCGGAAACGCAGGCTATCCCCCTCACAGGGAGAAATTGTGTTTCTCTTCCCAGAAAGAGGTTTCTCTCTGTGCTAATTTCTCTAAGCAGAATGACTGCCTTTGCTTTTACTTATCAGTCCCAGCGTGAAGCACCGTATTGTTTTTATAAATTTTACTGGGCATACAGTCCATTCTTTAAAATTGGATTTATTACCTGAGCAATTAGGAAAGCTGCTTCAAGGACAGCCAGGCACCCGCACAAGCAGCACAGCTGGGCTCTTGGCCGGCAGAGGAGAGACCAGCTCTACAGGCAGATGAGAATGGGAATCCCTTTTTTTTTTTTAAGACTTCATTTATTTATTTATTTGAGAGCGAAAGAGAGTGCGCTCAAGCAGGGGGAGCTGCAGAGGGAGAGGGAACAGACTCCTCGATGAGCAGAGAGTCCGATCCGGGGCTCGATCCCAGGACCCTGGGACTATGACCTGAACCAAAGGCAGACGCTTAACCCACTGAGCCACCAGGTGCCCTGAGAGGGATTCCGCTTAGCAGAAGTGTGTGTTGTCCTCAAGGAGAAGGCCACGTGCCATGCCAGGCAGGGCCAGCTGGGAAAGGAGGACCAGCAGGAGTGACCAGTGTCGTCTCGTTCTCGCTGCTGGAGCTGGATCCGAGCCCCAGAACCAGGTGTGACCATGTGAGGAAGAGGGACACGAGGAGGCAAAGCCCGACACTGATGCGTGATTCCTGGAGCGCAGGGCAGGCCTGAGCCCGAAGCTCTAACCTCAGTGAAACGTAAACCAAGCATCACGCAGATGCAGGGAGAGGTCGTGGTGGCCATTCCAGCAAATCACAGAACCGTAGACCTGTGGTGTATGTGGAAAATGGAGGTGACCAGAGCCTGACACATCCTCTGTACAACAGTGCGCGCGAACGTGTACTTACACACACACACCCGGGAGAGCCCGGCTCCTGACTAGAGACGCAGGTACTGAGAAGGGCCCGGTCCTTTGCTGTGGTCAGTGGTTTCCCATCCCTTTCCCACCGTGAATGCCCAAAGGGAGGCCTTCCAGGGCTCTGAGAGGCCGAGCGTTCCCTCATGGGTGGGACTGTGCCTTCAGACGACCTGCTTCACAGTCACCTCTAGTTAAAGACTTCGAGGTCATGGGGCACCTGGGTGGCTCAGTCAGTTAAGCGTCAGACCCTGGATTTCAGTTCAGGTCATGATCTCAGAGTCATGAGATCGAGCCCCGTGTCACCTCCACGCTGAGTGTAGAGTCTGCTTGTGATTCTCTCTCTCTCTCTCTCTGCCCCTCCCACATTAAAAAAAAAAAAAAGACAACACCAGGCAGGTTACTCTCCTGGGGGAAGACACCAATCCGGAGGGAATGTTCCACCAGCAGCCATTGCCCTCAGGATGGAGGTGGGTGTTTCTCTGACACCTCAGGAGTTGGTGTTGCTTATGGTCCTATGAGGGACGGTGCAGTCATGGCCCAGGGCTGCTAAGGAGTCTGCCCAGTTTCCTCGGGCTCCTCCTGGGACATGACAGCCCTAAGACGCTGCCTGCCCCAGTCCCAGGCACTGGGGCCATGGTCACCTGTGATTCCCCTCCGGTCTCCCACATCGTGCGTACATGCAGGAGAGTGAGGGGGTGTGTGTGATGTAGGTGCTGTGGACCTCGTGTGACCAGATGTCAGGACATAAAGAAAAAGAGCCTAAGGGAGGGAAGAGAGCTTAGATGCTCATTCACCAGGCTGGGAGCTAAGAGTCCCTTGATATGTACATGCTATGAGTTCAGTCAATTTGGGGGAATATATTTAAGGGAAGATAATCTCTTCTGTCAAGGAATCTCCCAAAACATTGGGTAGATAAGGCCAAGAAAGTAGAGAGAAATCATTTCTGTTTGTTTCCTCTATAATCAAGGCAAAATCTATTCGAAGCACCCCTATCACTCCGTGTTACTCCTCTTTCCCTTTCCCATATAAATAGATCCTTTCCCAGACAGATAAACCCATCCCATTCATCTTTCCTGGTCCTTTTCCAACTAAAAAGATCTCCAAAGAACACAAAACTGCAAATCCAGACTGGTTAGGTATTCCTAAAGTCCACCATGCTGCCAGAAAGAAAAATATGTGTGGGGAGGGGTTGGGGGGGGCAGCTCTGGTCTTTGGTGCGTCACATGTGTAGAAAGATAGACTCTGAAAGATTGTCCTGCCACAGGAAAGCGCTCACAGTTTAATGAGAGTGATTGCATTCTATACTCCTCCTTCGGGCTGCAGGGCTATTGATTTAAAAGTGAAGATTTAGGGGCACCTGGGTGGCTCAGTGGGTTAAAGCCTCTGCCTTCGGCTCAGGTCATGATCCCAGAGTCCTGGGATCGAGCCCCACATCGGGCTCTCTGCTCAGCGAGGAGCCTGCTTCCTCCTCTCTCTCTGCCTGCCTCTCTGCCTACTTGTGATCTCTGTCAAATAAATAAATAAAATCTTTTAAAAAATAATATTCTTTGGAGAGTAAGGACAGTAAGTCAGGTGTTTTGCTGAGACTCGGACAGTTGTGGGTATGCTTGGTGGACGTGTCCTGAGCCCCCCAGAGGTCAATGTTCTTGCATGGGATCAGCTCCATGGGCACAGACACCCGTGCCCTCACACAGGGCGGGCATCCATTTGCAGTCAAGCGACTGAGTGTTGTCGAGTGGATTTCCCAGCAGTGAAGGCAAGAGCCCTCAGTGAAGGGGATAAGGCATCAAAAGAAGAGCATGGCCAATGCCATTTGATAATGATAGTGTCAGGACATGTCATTGGAGACTCCCAGAAAAGATTGGCGAAGATGGGGTTTTTGTGACATGGGGAATATTGTGCGGAAGTCATCTGAATATTTTCCTTGGCTTATTCCCCTTGGTTAGACCACTGTGTGTCGTTTGAGCTTCTACCGTTAAAGAGAAATGGCACAATGACAGTCTTATCAAGTGACCATTATCTGTCACTCTCTCCATCCCCAGATTTGTTACGTGTGACAAGCAAAGCAGGTGTCTCCTTCCCCTCTGGTTTTCCTGAACCTGCACAGCTTCATCAAAAAGGAAGACTTTCCATAGCATGATCTTTCCATCCATATTCCACTGGGAAACATAGGGCTCATGAATTATGATAACTTGAGGAGTTATGGACAGCAGGACTAGTCATAAAGATGTGGGCAGGCTTCAGAATTCTTCTCAACACAGCTCCTGGCAGCTTCTGTCAAACAGCCAGAGGTGAGAGATGAGATGACTGCCTCTTCCCTGGGATTCATGTAGATGACTGTTGCATCTTCTCTAAGAGCTGATAGACTGCGTATCTATTAAGATGGCCAATGGAAGGCCTAGACCAATGTCTGGTATGTAATGGCTGGACATACAGAAGGATTCACTCATGCATGGATGGACAGATGACTGGACAGATAAAATTAAGCTAAAGGTGGCCAGATCTCCTCAGCTACTTAATGTGGTAGAACAGTAGACTTTTTTTTATTCCCTCATTCCTTATCTTCTTCTATCACATTGTTGTAGCCTTTGTTTTGATTGATTCCTCATGTCAAGATGGCCATGTTGAAATGAGTCTATTCTTTGCTGGACTTCGTTAGCTATCTTAACTACTATTGTAACAACGCAGATACCCTTTCAACGTGAAATCTTCCCGATTGCTAAGGTGGGGTTTATGCCTAATAATACCAGTAACACTGGAGTATTCACTATGTAGGCTCCTGGTTTTTTGTTAGATTTGTGTTTAAAGATTTGTCTTTAACCTCTAGACCCAGTGTGGGGGCTTGAACTTACAACCCCAAGGTCAGGAGCCATGCACTCTACCGAGTCAGCCATGTGACCCTAGACTCTCCGTTTTTGTACCATTTGGGGTTCTTTTTAAATGGGTCTGATGCACAACAAAACATACAGTCCCCTTGTTCATTCCAAACGGATTTCAACTCCAACATTATTTCAGTGTTTTCTCTGTTTTTTTACCTCACGATGGCCCGAGGTTGGCCATGGGACTTCACAATGGAGCCACAGCAAGTGGGCAAAGCCAAAAACACTTCTTTCTTAAGAAGAACCTATTTATTTGAGGTCAGAGACTCTTGTCAAGTTACCAAAATAAAATTTCATGCCTTCTACTTACTTTTAAAAGGGATTTTTTTTTAAATCTCTATTCAGGCCTCTCTGCACTTCTGGGCAGCAGGCAGGCTAGCTTGTGGTTATGACCACCTGTCCAATGGTGGGACTTAGAGCACAAGTCCAGCGCCACAACGTGCCCAAGCGACCTTGCAGTTAATGGTGGAGCCAGGCCAGGAGGCAGGCTCTGGACCCCAGTCCATTTTTTTCTCTCTTGGCTCTTTCCATGCTAGAATGAGGCTACCTGTTAATAGCTTGCAGGGAATGAGGGGGAGGAAGAAAATTGAAAACTCTTGACCAAAATTCCTGGAAAGAGTTGGGTGCATGGATTGGTAATGTTAAGAGTTGTTCTGCCTTCTTGGTGGAGAGAAAGGGTAGCTGGGCAGAGCCCTGAGGCGTAAAAGCAAAACTGCTGTCCACTCTTCCCAGAGGAACCTCTTCAGTGGCCAGACCACCGCTGTGTAGGGCCCAGAGTTCTGGCCGGCCCCATGGCACAACTCTTGAACTATTACTCATTGTTTGAGTCATCAAAAATCTGTGGAGCCCCTCCTGCGTGCCGGGCGCCATCCTAAGTCTAGAAACAGATAAATAAGGCATGATTTGCCTGTGAAGGATTCCTGGTCTGGTTGCAGAGTTGGTCATAGTGGGTAGCATGGCTGTCGGGGTGAGGCCATGATCAAGATGGGGGAGCCCAGCAGGGGGCGCTCCTAGCTCTGCTGGTCGCATCAGAGGAGGCCCTGCCTCTTCTCCAGACCTGGAATGTGTGCTGGGTTCTCAGGAGGAACAAGGAAGAGTGAAGGCCAGAAGCTCTGCGGGCCTTTCACACTCACGCCGCAGGGCACGGGGAGGGGTGGGTGTGAGTTTTATTCTTAGTGCAGTGTCGCCCCTGAAGGCTGTTAGCAGAGGAAGGAGTCTCGCTGGGGCCTCCCTGACCTCCCTCTTCCTTTGCCCACTCTGAGCACCAGAAGTCTAGGCAATCTGCCTGCGGAGACGGGCATCTGGAGGGCCCCTTGGCTCTGCCACACGGGCACGAGAGGCTGGGGCGTGGGGAGAAGGCCAGCTCCTCCAAGGCCCCTGCCTGACAGGTGGCAGACCCATGCTGGTACACACCGGGCTGCTTCTGAAACCACCCCCAGGACAGGGCACCTCTGGGGCTCTCCCCAGGCGTGCCACCCGCTGGGAGCAGGAGCTAAGGGTGTGGAAGAGGGCGTGAGGGCGCTGAAAACCAGGGGAGAAGAAGCTTCGAGAAGTCACTGTTAGGCAAAGGCGCCACACAGTAGACAAAGGCCAGGTAAAACGAGGGCTCTATAAAACCACCGGATTTGGCAGTGAATCCTCGGTGGCCTTGGCAGGAGCTGATTCCTGATTCATCACTGCTGTCCCACGGCCCGGCTCATCCTGTGTCGTGAGGGACAGGCGTGTGCAGGGTGGGACGTTGAGCTAGATGCTGGCAGCGGCCTCCCCAGTCGTGACAGCCACGAATGTCTGCAGACGTTGCCACAGGTCCCCTGGGGGCAGAGTTGTCTGGTGGAGAACCAGGGCAGTAGAACAGTGTGGACAGAAGCCAGGGTCGTGCTGGATTACTGAGACCTCACACCTGACCCGCGCTCTGGAGAGGTCGGGCAGCCGAGAGCAGGCCGGAGTGGGAGGTCTGCTGGGGGAGAAGGCAGCGGAAGAGGAGGGTAGTTTGTTCTGTTTTGTTTCTAACAGAGAACACATGTGCTTGCCCTAGGGAAAGAACTAGAAGAGAGGGAAGGGTTAAAGACAAGGGACAGTCATGGGGCAACATGCCTTTAATGAGTTCACGAACATGGAGCGTGTCCAGTTACCAGACTCTGTGCCAGGCGCTACGGATGCCACGCTGAGCCAACGAGGGCTCCCTTGTTCAAAAATGAAAATTTCAAAATGGCAGCAGAGCCTTGGAGCCCAAGTGCAGGGTCCTTCGCAGCAGGGCTCCTGAGCAGCTGCCCAGGACTGTGCTTGTGAGATATAACCCTCACGAGGTGAGGGGACCAAGTGGCCCCCACATCACAGAACTTGAGCCCCACGGTCCAGTGGACAGGACAGGCCATAACAAGAAGAACAAGCATTATGGGAAATAAGGGACTGTTGTCACCCATGGTGGGGTCACCTTCACTGAAAGGTTAGCGACCACAGGGAGTCATGTCTAAGGTTGAAGCTGTGAGTTTGAGGATTACCACCAGTTCGCGGCACGAAGAGGAAGAGCTAGTGTGCATCGCTATAAGGAAAGGCACATGAATCTAGAAGGAAGACGCAGTTACGTCTGAAGGACAGAGTGTGGGGGGATTCTTGGCAAGTGTGCAGATCACGAGCTCTCCTCTAGGCTCCCTCCTGCAGGCCCTAGGAGGGCATGTGTGGGATCACAAGTGGGGAGTCGTGTGATGAGGTTTCCCTTTAGAGAGACCATCCCGTCTGGGCTGGAGCGCCCGAGTGGGATGGGCCGCACCCTGCTGGGTGTCCTCCTGCCCTTGAACCCTCCACCGACTTCCGGCGGGCTCATCGTGCACGGCTGAGCGGTGAGGAGTGGATTCCGTGAGCTCCCAGCCCCAGCCCCCCTGCCTCCTCAGGCTGTGCTCTGTTGTACTCCCGGCTTCACATCTTCCCCGGATTACAGACCCGCTCCGGACTTCTCTCCCGGGCCTCGACCTCTCCTCTCCACGGAGCCGCCCGCCCCGCTTGACATCCCCACTTGAGCGTTCCAACAGCATTCCGACTCAGCAGATCCAAAGTCAGACTCTCGGTTCCCTTCCTCCCTTCCCATCCTCCTCCCAAACACCCTGCCTCCCTCCCCGCATGCCCGTCTCAGTGAATGACCTTGCCACGAATCCAATCGTGTAAGCCGTGAAACCTCAGACAGACAGAACTTCCATATACCTGCTGCTCCCCGCTCTGTCCATCTACACGACGTCTCCATGGTCGTCAGCCGCCGCAGCCCCGCCCGGGTGTCCCTCCTCCCTGAGCAGTAGCCTCCTGTGGCTTCTTCCCAAACTGACCCTTGTGTCCCCCTGCCACCCCCAGTCCACTCGCCAAGGAGGTCCGTTGTAAATCTGAAACGTTCACTCACCCTTGCCCTCACCGACTTGAAAACGTCAGTGCTCTCGTGGCTCCACATTGCTCCTGGAGAAAAGATCGGAATCCTGACCACGGTCCCCATGGGCCATGCAGCCTGGCCCTGCCTGGCCCCATCTTCCTTCCTCCCTTCGCTGTCTCTGCTCCAACACGTGGCTCCCTCCGTCCGTCCTTCAGATCAGAGCCACCGCATCGCTTCCTGGAACCCCTCTCCTGGCCCAATTTGGCCGGACACCAGAATCCCCTCCCAGGTGCCCCGTTGGCAGCCTTTGGCAGCCTTTGGCAGCTTACAATTCACACTTGCTTCGTGACGACCTGAATAACCACTGCCTCCCCCAGAGCCCAGCACAGAACCCGGCACGGGGCTGGCCTTCAACGAATAATCTGCAAAATGAACAAACGCATTTATTTAAATATTTTATTATGGTTTTTTTTCCTATTTTATTTATTTCTTTTTCTCTCCCTCCCTCCCCACTCGTGTTCCATAAATGAATTCATGCTTGGATGGGACCGAGTATACTGCCACTGTTTCTAAGAACCATGCCCGCGCGCGACAAGGATGACGTCAGCCTTCGCCGATTAAATTACTATTTATTACTTGCAGAGAAGTCCCAATAGCCCTGTCGCAGAAAGTAGGCTCAGAGCAGAGCCAGCACTAGAACCCAGATCCCCTAACTCCTGGGCTGTTTGTGCTTTTTCCTAACGATGCTGGAGTATGATTTTCCTACCCGATCTTTCAAAGCCGAAACACCTCATCACCGCATGTGCCCTCTGGGAGGGAGGGCTTAGCTCCATTTGATCGCATTCTCAGACCCTTTTAGGAGAAATCATACATAAACAGGAGGCCTCCCTTGAAAGCATGTGTGTTTGACTCTAAAGCCGCCCAGCCAGCTAACAGAATTTGCTCCGCTTGTAGTTCAGTCTTTCCTTTTGTCCCCCTCCAAACGTGACCCATCAGAAGAAACAAAAACAAAAAAGCCGGGGCAGAACCAGCAACGGGTCTGGCGACAGGATCAGTGGGCTTCTCAGCACAGCCGGTGGGGAACGTTCTGCAGATCCTTCTGGGCACAGACTTCTGGGATACAAGCTCCTTGAATCAGGAGTTTTTTTAAAACCTACTGACCCACAGTCCTGGTGGCATCCAGAGCCCAGGTCCCACCAAGGGGTCCCATAAAGCTGGCCGCACGTCCCTACAAACGAAGCGAGGATTCTGGGGGGAGATAGATGGAAAGGTGAGGCAGAGCCCCCAAGCAGCTCATTCTGAGCGGAGTCCGCATTCCAGAGCGATGACACAGTTTCCTCCCGGGGTCTGACAGTGCTATTTTAGGAAAGATGTCGAGACTCCAGAGTCCCAATTTAGAGTCTCCAATATTGCAAATTGCCAGATATACAGCAGGCCCTTGTCAATGGGAAGAAACAGCGTCTTCATGGGACATTCAGAAGAGAAAATGACTAACAAACATGACCATGTTCTTATAAACTGGACAGCGCTTTGGGATACAATTGCCAGCCGTCTCCAGAGTGCTGTAGATGTCACCAACCGGTGTCTGACCGGAAATCCTGTGGCCTCGAAGCCCATGTCCTCCCCAGAGCATCTGTGGTGATGCGGTTGGGGTCTCAAGGATCCAGGGCAGGGAGGAGAACTGCAGGCGACAAGAAGCGTTGAATGTCAACCATTTGCACTCGGCAGCTCCATGGACTTTCTGTTTTCGCTCCGGATCTCCTGAGGTTCCGTGGTGTAAACGCCTTGCCGACCAGACACACCGGTGCTGAAACTCAGGGAGGAAGCACGGCGCGTGCTCCTGGGGGAGCACCCCTCGTGTCCCAGTGCAGGCCCCAGAGGAGCCCCAGACCCCGTCCACAACCTTCTCCCACTGCTTGTTGCTCATTCCACGCTTTATCTGCCCAGACCGGCTTGTACTACGCCACGGGGCTCTGCCTGCTCTCTGGTGACTTCTGCCAGGCCTTGGGGCCACCAGCATCGGTCCCCGCCCCCCACTGTTGCATCACGGCCCAGTGACGCCCCTGCTATGATGTCGCACTTGTTGCGGCCCCATGACTTGCGGGCCTCGGGAGTAGCACTTATGTTCCTGCTCCTTTGTCCTGCCCTGTCTAAGGCGGCTCTGGTGGGGATGGGTGGGGACAAGAAGAAGAGCATCTATTGTTCACAGACAAGCCTCGCTGTCTCGCTGGGGCCATGAGCCTCTTTATGTCCTCACTGGATCTGCACAAACATGGCAAGAAGCGAGCTCTCGCCCTGGGGGTTGGGGGCGGGGGAGTCAGAGGCCACACTCCCCGAAGCGAGGAGGCCACCTGAAAGAAAGGGACCTCTGTGACCAGAAGCATCCACTGGCCCAGAGGCCCCAGAGGAGCGGGGCTGGGGAGGGGCCGAGGACGGGAGGAAGAAGGAGGGTCAGCCTGGCGTGACGTGACGCCGGGTGCCTTTCCTGGGGTTGAAATTGAGGAACCGAGGAGGCGGCGGTGGTCAGAGTGGGTCTCGCAGCACACAGGATGGGGCAAGAGCTCCCGCCACTCACTCCGTCTCATGCGTCTACCAGGGCTGGGGAGATTAATGACCCAAGGAGGATATGATATGGTCCAAAAACTTTTCCTGGATTTTTTCCGCAGGCGACTGAGCCAGAGGCCAACAGCAGAGGAATTGGAGCAGAGGAACATTCTAAAACGTAAGTGACTCAGCCCGTGGTGGTCGCTGTGCTGTGTGGTGGCTTTGGGTCCTGTGCAGGCTGCAGGCCACAAGGTCTTTCCCTTGGGCCTGTGTGGAAACGCCTGAGAACCGCTCTGGTGGCTGACGCGGGACCCTGGTGTGTTAGAGCATCCCAGGCGGCCTCCCCGCAGAGGAGGCAAACCTGAGCCCACTGAACCCGTTGGAATTTCCCGGCCCGCAAGGACCACCTTCTCCTCCATGGGCTGTGAAGTCAGAGAAGCTGCAATATTAGAGCCAGTGAACTCACTAAATGACTGTGAGCAGAATCCGGGTCACGTTCAAGCCAGAATTGACTTAAAAAACCACAAATACCGTATCAAGGGCTAAAATAAGGCCGATGGCCGTTTGAAAGCGGGGGCTGGAAACCCTGACTTTCCGCAGCAGCCGGCTGCTGTTGATACCCGCGCCCCTGCCTTTGAAAATTAAAAGTAGAGTCTAGGAAAGCATTTCCAAGCGAGAATGCTTCATGTCCCCCTCTCAGGACTCCGGCAGCTGGCCCACGGTCAGCCGGCCGAGCGCTGTCACCCAAGAGGGCCTCGCAGTCTCGCTGGCTGTGGGGAGGGAAATTGAAGGAGCAGAGATACTCAAATAGAAAGCGGGAATCCACTTGGTGCGTCTGAGGGTCTCCAGGGTTCCTCCGTGGCGGGGGGAGATGTTCAATGATTGACAGAACTCTCTGTCCACGTCTGCCCCTTCGTCATTACCACTCTCATCAACACTCTCAAGATGGGTCAACAAACAGTATTTGTAGTTCAATTCGTGACCCTTTCTCCCCACACACATCCACTTCTCATTTCTCTCTAGAGAAGAGAAACACGTTATGCAGAGTTTCCCGGGAATGCCATACCCTGGGCACGCAGGTGCGCAGAGACGCGCACACACGCACACACACACAATCACATGAAGCATCAGTTCGAGGGGCTGGATATTTCCACTGAGACCAAACTAAAATGTTCTGGATCTTCCTTTTCTACTCGTCCCGACTGTGGTCTTGGGACCTGGTCAGTTTTGAATGGTTTGCTGAGGGCGAGCTGCTGCATTTCCCCTGGGGAGGGCTGGGCGGAGCAGGGTGGCCCATCGAGGCGAGCCTCGGTCTGTCCCCGGCCTCCCGGCCCTAGGCCGGCTGCCTCCCCACCAGCTCTCAGCGGGCGCGCTTTTCGGGACTGGCCTCCTCAGTGCTGGCTGCACCTCACCTAACTCCCAGGTCTCTAGGAATGTGTGTGCATCTTTCTTTCTAACCAAGGGGTGCCCTTAGCAGTTTCAAAGCTTCCTATGCTGTAAAAGGGATGAGAAGTTTTTCAGCTGATTTCCACGGCCGGGGAAGCGTGTGGCCTGCGTGAGATCTCCCTTTCTGCCCCAGTCTGAGCCCTGATCCATCATAACCTTTCTGTTGTCGGAGAGAAAGAGAAACAGGTGTCCGTGTGTCCCGGAAACGGGATCGGGCAGACGTTCTTCCTTCCCCTCTACCTCTTCACGCCCGCACCTACCCAACAGGCGTCTGTGGTTTTCTAGAGGAATCTCCGTACAGTGTACCCAAGGGGCTGTGCCGTGTGGGGGCCCCCAACCTGCCCCCAGACAGAGAGGCTGCAGCTCTGGGGGACTGTTCCAGTCTCAGGAACCAGTGCTGCTCTCAGCAAGGGCTCGGGTTGGGGAAGCAGCAGGTCCAGGCTGCTCCGTGCCCAGCTCCCTGGGAGACCACAGGCGGGTCCCTCATCTGGAAAGAGACTCAGGTGTCAGAGGCGGCCACTTGCGTCTGGTAAGCCTGAGGGGCTTAGAGTCAGGCAACCCAAGCGGGGACATGAGAACATTGTTCCCAGGGTCCCCTTTTGTTCTAGTCCCTCTTCCTTCTTACCCCATCCAAACAGCCAAATTAAAGAACTGCCTGACCAAGTTCAAGGTTGTTCGTTTCAGTTTTGAAACTTTTCAGAAACGCACATCTATTTCCCGTTAACTCTTTTTTCCCCCTGGGTTCTGGAACTTTGTTTTCCTAAGATTTTTTTCTTTTTTAATCTCCCTTCTATGGAACCAGAAACTTCATGGCCTGAGAAAACCCCCTCACACAAATCATCCTGAGCCTGACTTTCTGAGCTGTAAGTCACTCGAGGAGCCGCCTGTGTGAGGGGGCTGGGGAGAGGCAGGTCAAGTCTCTGCTGCAGAGCCTGGAGGGTCTGCGGCCACCTCCCAGCCCCCCTGCTGGCCCCGGGGCAGTGCTGGCTTTGTCCAACAGCCAATGAGACACTGTGCACATTTGAGCACATAATGAGTGCACTCTGATGGTGGCAGCCGGCGATGACATCACGGCCCTTTCCTGGCCTCTCTCCCCACTTGTCTAATGGGGTTGTCTCCGTACCTTCTGCCCGAGAATTCATGACCCTGATTTTTGTAAATGGCTTTGAACTAAAGGTATAGATTCCAGCGGTGGTTGCGTGTGGCCCTGCCCCGCCCCACAGGGGGACCCTGGACACACACACACACACACACACACACACACACACGGGCGAGGGCGGCTCTGAGGGGGCTTGTGGGGTGAGGAGGCCCCGACGGGAGTCTGAGGCCAGGACCCGGGAGTGAGGAGGAGGGGCTGGCCCCACGCCACACGTGCTCAGGGCGGGGAGGCCGCTTATTCCAGCAAGCCAAAAAGGAGCTTGGCTGTCTAACAAATTAGCGGGTAGTGTTGTGGCGTGTGATGAGCCACTGACTCCCTTGGCTTTGGCTTTTACATTCTCCTTTACATTTAGTTGTGGCGGCCTCTTGGGCCCCTCAAGGCCCTACTGTCCATTGAGCCCACACATGGTAACCGAGAGCCCCAGAGCGTCCCCCTGGCCACCTGCAGATGGCGCCCGTCTGCGGTCTCCCTTCTTTCTGCCTCCTAGTTTCTCTCTGATGGAGTGGTTCATACTAAGATGTTAATGGTTGGCTAGTTTCGTGAGTTTTTATCCAAGAGAAACTTGCATTTTTAAAGGGAACACTGGGAGAGAGATAAGATCTTTCAGTCCAGAGGAAGGAGCTCTCTCTTGTATGAGGGAGGGAGCCCTGGAGGGCTTGCTGCACTGGGGTCCTCTGGTGACCTCAGCCCACTGCAGGATGTGGGCATTTCTGATGTCTCCGTACAAGATCCTGAACCTCCCCCCACCGCCATACCCGCCCAGGGAGTCATAGCAGTCAAATTGTTTACCTGGGGCTGTCACTCAGGGCCTGAGTTCAGCTCTAACCTGCCATTGTCCCTCCCAGTGGGGAGTGTGGCCGCCTTCAGGGTGTGTGGCCTCTGGCTGTGGTGGCTGTTGCCAGGGCTGGCAAGGAGGAGCTGGGTGGGACCCCACTTGTGTGCACAGGGGCTTCCCTCTTTTAAAGACCTGTCCTATCCTGAGATGACCTAATTGCAAGGGTGTGCTGATTTGATGAGTTATGAAATATAATTTAACATCAGTAATTTCAAAATGAGAGTACAAGTGCCCAGGGTGGTCTGAAGACCACCTCGAGGGACACTGCTTTCACTAATGTCCTTCTAAAGTCAGGCGTGAGAAGCAGAGACCCTCCTTGACACGGTTGGATGGACAGTATTAGGCTCAGACCCATGCCTCCATCCCAGAGCACAGGAGGAAAGTGACGTACCCATGGTCGCCCACTTCGCTCACAAGGGGAAATAAGCCCATATGCCCCGGCCTCCATCTCTCTGCTCCATTCCCCAGACCCTCTTACCTACGGCTCTTTAAACATCTGAGTAATCAGCCCACACATTAAGCTGAGAACGTTTAGACTCCGAGGTCTTCTATCCCAAGACACTCTTTAAAAAGTCTAAATGCAGGCAATTGTGTCCCACACTCTGGCCTCCCACCTGCTCTGTGGACTTTTTGGAAGATTCAAAGAATTAATGGAATCAGGGCTTGCGAAAGGTGAGCGTTTTTTGAATTCCTCTGCGAAGTCGGGGCTGCATTTGGCATTAGCCGTGCCTTATTTTGTTTCTGCAGCAAGTGGCAGGCACCCACCAGGGGCCGGCCTCTTCTCCTGTCCCCACAGAGCACCAGACACGAGGCCACATCACAGTGAGTCCCCGTCTGTCGCTGGGAGGCCCAAGGCAGAGTTGAACAGGCCCAGGTCTTGTCTAAAGCAGGGAACCTCACTTCTCCCCAGACACCCAGCCCCCCAACAGCACCCCCATGTTTGTAGGACCTATGTCCTTTGCCCCGAAACCACACTTCCCAGCCCAGCATTTCTGCCTGGAGACTCCCCATGTGGCATAAAGAAAGCAAAGTGAGAAGGCCATCCAGCTCACCATCCATCTGAAAGTGCAGGCCATTGGGAAAGCATCCCACAGGCAGGAGGGTGGCCACAGAAGAGGACAGGAGCTCACAACCCCCTTTCCCTAGTGGTGAGGGGCTCAGCCTAGAGCCCGCAGACTTTCAGAGGATACACCTGTGTGCAACACTGTTTCCCAGAACCAAAAGCTGCTTGCCTGTTTCTTGCAGCTCGGAATGAACAGGAGGAACAAGAGGAAAAGCGAGAGATCAAGAGGAGGTTAACTCGAAAGGTGAGCGGCTTCTCCAGGTTGGGAGCTGGGACAGGAGAGGGTGGGCCCCGGTGGCTGTGCAGCTGGAAGCCCTCTCCGCGGTCCTGCTCCCCGGGCGTGAGAGCGAGTGGCTCTGGACGCAGCAGCTCCTGTCCCCGGGACGGTGGCCAGCTCAGTGTCAGGACCTGCAGTCCTTCCGGCTGGTGACATTCTGTTGCCTGATTTTGTGGCACCCACCCATCCTCAAACAACCTGACGGCCAGTGCGTTATACTTTCAATCGCAGTGAATATTTTTTTTCAAAATTCACCAAATTCACTAAAAATTCACCTCACCAAGCTTTGGAAATTCATTGTCAAAATCAGTAGTTCAAATATAATGCAGTCATGTGCCTGCGAGTTTCCCTTGCGCCTCTGAGACTACTCCTTACCTATTGACTGAGAACTGACTGACTGCATTATGCCAAATCCAATTTGAATTACTGATTAGGAAAATGCCAAAAGTACTGATAAATTTACTGAAGGTGTTTGAAAAGCACTTCAAGCCATAGGCTAGAATTTTTATGTAGTTTAACCCCAAAAATAGATGGCCTGGCAGCTCAAAGTAGACCCAGAAATGGATCTAATTCTGTATGAGTGGCCCTAATAACAGACTCTTATTTGAAACTGTTCTTGGATGGTGATGACGAGTTTAATTAATTGGTAGCATGTAAAACATAATACTATATTCTGTCTGACTAAAGTGTTTTTAATCAGCCTCCTACAGTGATCATCTTGAGAGAAAGATACTCAAATCTTAGAGACAGTTAAGAGACTCATTAAAATTAATTTTTAAAGGTTTATTAATGGATTTTGTCTCCCTAGAAATATTATATAAAGGAAGAAATTCAGAGATCCTAAAACACCATACCACTTACTAGGGTGATGATTTGTGTCTCTTGGACTTTCTCTCCCTTGGGGCAACCCAAAGGATGAGCCAAATGGCTCCCCAGTTATAAGGAGTAGGATAAACAAGTACCTGAAGGGCCAGGTGATGGGCTGGCACCCCCTCGGTGGGGACCTTGAATGAGAGCTAGGTGACCTTCATCTGGGTGTCCTCACCCAAGTCACAGGCTGATTCTCTGAGTCCCTCAGAGCACCGGTCCTTGGGCGCAGGGCATCCCCCTTCCTGAGCCTGGGCAGTGAGAGGGTCTGGGCAAGGGGCCCAAGCTTAAGTGTGCCCTTGAAATGACCAGGGTATCCAGAGCAGGTTGGTGATAATCCCTCCTTTCTCATACAGAAAAGCCTAGACATTCAGAAAAAAAACTTTAAATCAAATTTTCGTCGGGTTCACTGGGGCTGATTGCTGTGCCCAGAAATTGTCCTGAACTTGAGGGGTTTCTTGCTAAAAACTCATAATGGGAAAATACTGAAGCATACGCTTCGTTCTTACAGAAACTCAGCGAATGGCATCATTTGGCAGCAGAGCAAGGGAAGGGGGCTGCTAGGGATAGGGGCCCTCTTTTTTGCAGGGCTGTAAGAGAGAACTGGCTCGTCTTCCTCCCCACTAGGAAAACTGCCTGAGAATGTCAGCACCTGCCTTCCCCGGGACTGGCTTGGGGAATGGAAAATAATGAGTTTAAGAAAGGGAGAACTGTTTTTATGGGAGAGGCTGGAAGGAGCTTTTACCTCTGTTCTTGCTATAGCTGATGGGAGCCTGCCAACAGGTAGCGGATTCTGTAAGGCCTCCGGCCCCAGCCTGGTGCTTTCCCTCTGGATCCTTGCGCATAGCGAGACCACATGCCAGTGGTGGCGGCCACTTTTCAGTTACCTGCCGCCCAAGGATTTCCTCAGTACAGTTCCATTTCCTTTCAATGTACTAGTGAGAAAAATGAACCCCAGGAACTGATACTAAGAGCAACAGACCAGTCTTTTCCTTCAGCCAAAGTGAGACTAACCTAAAAATGACAGGCTCCGTCTTTTAAGGAATGCCAGCCTCCCCCTTTCAGAAAAGATGCTAGCTAGCTACATGAATGGATGGGAAGAAGGAAGGAGGGAGGGAAAGATGGAGGGGAGGAAGGGACGTGCACTTGGGTCAAGTTGTACTAATAGTGGGATTTGGGTCTCAAGTAATTTACTCTTCAGTATCTGGTTTCAAGTGAAATTTCTGCTATAGATTAGAACATAAGTCGACAACCCCTTCTGCCAGCCCACCATCCCCGGAAATCTGACTTGAGCCCCAAAGATCATTTCCTCATCCTCTGAGGAGGGAGCTCCATCAGCCACCAGCCTAATGCCCCTCTGGGCACTGAGGAGCCAGGGGCACAAGCCTGTGCTGGGTGGGGGGGCGGCCCAGCGTGGGGGGCGCTGGGTAGCTGGCTTGAAGCCACCTGAGACGCTCCCAGGAAAAGAAGGGGGTGCCCTCCTCCCTCCCTCGGAGCACATGGGTACAGCGCCCTATTGATTTGGAGAAATGCTGTCTAGAGTCTCCATGGGATTCAGGCATGACAAATAGTCCCTGACCTTTAGATCTAACATTCCGTCTTTCTGTTCAGGCTGGACTTCGCTGTCCAGTCTATTAGTAAAATATCCAGATCGTGATTTCCAGAAATAACAACTAGAAATTCCATGCTTAGCCTTGTTCTGGTCACGGTGCACTTAGAAATTAACGCTGTTTGTCCAGCACCCTATGGTAAATCTTGCCCAAGAAAAGCAAGGGATTTCGAGTGGGTGTCCTGTAGCGGGGAGAATGTGGAAACGGTGAATGTTTGTACTTTCATGATAGTGTAGAAGCTGCTAAAGAAGAGCGACGGTGTTGCTCCAGAAGAAGTCAGCTTAGTGGCGGGAAAGGAGAATAGAAAGGCCAGCCTGGTGCTGTTCAAGTACAGAGGGAGCGTGCTAGCCACGGGGACAGGGAGAAGCCTCTCACCGTCCGCTGGAAATTCACAGGCCAGGCCGTCTAAACTCCTCTGGCTAACGGAGCCCATCTCTCCTTCCCTGCAGCTCAGCCAAAGACCCACAGTGGAAGAACTTCGAGAAAGAAAGATCCTTATCCGTTTCAGCGACTACGTGGAGGTGGCAGACGCTCAGGACTACGACCGCAGGGCCGACAAGCCGTGGACCCGCCTCACCGCCGCTGACAAAGTAAGCAGAGGACCGAGGGGTGGGGTGGTGGGTCCTCATGCCTCAGTTTGCCCTGTGTGGGCTTTCCCGCCTGCTGCCAGGAGCCCGCAGTGAGAGCAGCAGCGGAGCTGAGGTCCCAGGGCCCCGAGGGGAGTGCTGAGTGGCCACCGGTCTGCAGAAGGCGCTGCTTCCCCAGCTCCTTTCCCCCAGGGCTCCAGGCACCCTGCGGAGCACTCGCTGAGCTGCCTCCACCCTACTACGGAGAAGGCACAAGACAGTCCCATAATAGCTCCCAACAGGGCAGCGGGAGGAAAGGCAGCCTGGGAGGCTGGGCCCAGAGGAGCAGAATAGCGCCCATGCGGGCACAGAACAGTCCACGAGCACTGGGCCCCGCAGTCGGCGCAGACCTTCCGGGAAGGGGACCCTGTCCTCAGCACCCACAAAGGCTCACACAGCCAAAAAGAGACCAACTCGCTGTGCCTGCCGTTATTAAAACCTCACAGTAGAAACGGGACACAGGTCGCAGACGGCAAAACCTGCCTCGCTGCGCTGCCCCCTCGTCCGGTTGGATGAGAGAGTAACCGGACGTTGAGTTGTTTTATAGGAAATAGCGGCATCATTCTTGGGGCGTCTGGGTGGCTCAGTCGGTTAGGCGTCTTCAGGTCTCGATCTTGGGGTGGTGGGTGCAGGCCCTGCTGGGAGAGACGCCTCATTCTTACCTGTTCACTGGACCACGTATCACAATGAACCTCTGCTTCGTAACCTTTTGTGACTCTAGTCCAGTCATCCTGAGGGACTGGAGAGCTAAGGGCATTTAAAAAAAAAAAAAAGTCTAAATTAATGAGTACATCCAATGTGCAAGAGACACTGGGGGCCTCTCTTGAAGAGTCCTGCCTTCGCCCCCATGAAGTCCCAGGGCCAGTGGCTTTTATAAGAAAGAGAGGCCCACTTTTATAAGTGGCGAGGTCCTCCGCAGCAACACTCTGGCCTGACCAATCGCAGGAAGCGTGAATGCAGGAAGCTGCTACACTTGGGTGAGAATGATGGGGCCAGAGGCAGACTTTCCAGAAGGGTTTCCCACGTGGCAGGTCTCCTGCACAGGTCCTGGTGAATGGCAGCCTCTGCCCTCCTTTCAAACGTAGCACTCCTCTCTTCCCTGGGCAGGCAGCTGTGGTGGGGGACCCCAGGGACTGGACCCACTAGACACAGACCCAAAGACCCAGCCCCCAGGTAGTTGTGTCATGTAAACAGGAATGGAGGAAGGGACCTTGCCCTTTGGTTCACCCTCGGACCGCAGTGTGCTTGCTGACGAAGGATGAGAAGGGATCAGCAGAATTCGGGGGACAGTACAGCGTGACCCCACGCGCGCGTGCTGAAACTGCAGAGCAGGCAGGGAGGGAACCCTCTACTTCCCTCTACTTCCGCACAGGCTGCTTCGGCAGAGGAATAGGAAGTGGTGCCCCGAGGCTGATAAACAGGCACATGGGGCGGGCCTGCCTTCTCTGGGGGGAGCCCAGCTGATCCCACCTAAAGAATTTCAGCCCCTGGGGAGGAAGTGATGCCAGGGACCTTCTGTCCCACTCGGTCCTCACCACTCCCGGCCGTCTGATGCCTTCCCCTCGGCCACAGCTCCTCTGTGTGGGCAGTGCTGGAAGGGGGTGTCCGTTCACACGTAGTCCATGTCCTTGGTAATGGCACACAGATCTCCTCAGAGTCAACAGAGCTGTAAACGAGTGAGTGCTTTGGAAATCAAAGTGGGGCGATCACCTCTTCCCTTAACTTGAGGAATTTGACCCACACCTTCTAGAAGGATCCATCTTTAGGTATCCCCGTGCTTGTGGTGTTTACCTAAGGAAGACGAGAGGTTGACACTTAAATGTGCCCTCAAGACCCCGGGCGTGCGGGGCAGATCTGTGCGGCCTACACGGCAGTGTTCCTGGAGAGAGGAAGGCACTTCGGGCAATATGCCAGATCTCGCCATTTGTCATTTACATTTAGTGAGAGGGGGATTCTTAGTAGGTTTTGAGTGACTTTTTTTCCCGTCCCAGTGAAAGAGTTCATTTTCCGTACTTTGTGTCTTATGGCTTTGTCAAAGAAAAGAGAAAATAAAGACGAACTCCTTTCCGTCTGCCCCTTCTGCATACTCACGGGCCTCTCTCCATTCCAGGCTGCCATTCGAAAGGAGCTCAATGAATTTAAAAGCACTGAAATGGAAGTTCATGAATTGAGTAGACATTTAACAAGGTTAGTGCATCGTGGGGACTTATCTGCTTTTCCAGCTCACGCTGTAATATTTGCTTCCAGACTGAAACTCTCCCATCTGCCGCTGGGTCCTAGGATGGGGGGGGGGGGGCAGGTGTGGTGGGGGGAGGTGAAAGGTCAGCGTGAAGTTCCCCTGTGGTTCTGAAGCTCGGGGACGGAGCATGACAGCCCAGGCTAAATAGAACCTTCAGAAAAGCCTCATTCTTAAATTATCCAAATGAAAGACCTGATTCACGATCGTAAGTGCTGGGCCACCAATAACGCCAGAGTGGGTCTTTATGGAAACTGAAGCTGAGGAGAAAAGACCACTGACAGTGGCAAAAATACCAAATCCATATGGCACTTCCAAGGAGGGTTTGCCCCTGTGATTCTACGTCCCCCTGTCCACCTTTGGGGAAACTGAAGCACAGAGAGATTCAAGGGGCTGATAAAAGGTCACGTGGCTAGCTAGTGACAGATTCATCAACTCAGTTCTTAGGACTCATAACAAACAGTGCCCAGGTGACCATTTTAGAGAAACGGGACGTACCAGCTCTGTAGTGCATGGACTCACTCCACCTGGCTGTGGGCCAGCAGGGCCATCCAGTGAGACCCCCAGGAGCTCCGGAGTAAACCACTCAGAATCAAAGGTGAACCCCATGGGCCCCAAGGACTGGAGGAGTGCTGCAGGCGTGTGCCTTTGGGTGGAGGTTTAACCAGATTCAACCCAGCACTTGTGAGCAATGGGGCATCTGAGGATGGAAAGCTCAGACCAGGGAATCGGGCTCCTTTATTAGCCCCTCAGTCTTGATCTAATTATTTGTTTTCCCAGGTTTCACCGACCTTAACGGTCAAATTCCTCTTGAGTGCTATGCTGTCTTCAAAACATAAATTTATAAGAACCATAAGTGCTGGTATTTATTCACTTCCCCATTATGATGTAAATCTTCTGAACTGCCTTTTTTTTAAAAAGAAGAAGAAAAATAAAAGGAAACATGATCAGGATTCTCTTTCCGAAAACGCAACGGTCACCGCTTGGCGGTCAGAGCCACTGGCACGACGGCGGATACCGAGGGCACCGGCGGGCCAGATGGAAGACAGCCTCTCCAGCCAGGCCCAGCAGGCCAGCCTCCTTGAGGCTCGTTTAGGCCCCAGCGAACCTCGTCCCCTGGAGTGTGTCACCTGGGTCCAAAGAAAGCCAAGGCAGTGGGTTTAGCCTGGAACGGACTGTGCAAAGCAAATGGTCAGGTGGGCCTTCTAGACTTGGCCAGATACACTGACTCTAGGCGTGGCGTCCGGCTCGGGGGCCGCTGCAGGGGAGCACTAGCCTTGGTCCTCTCTCTCTCTTCAGCCATCATCCAGACAGTGAACAAAAGGGAAGATGCTTTTCTGGGGGAGCCTGTGGTTGACAGTCGGTCCCCAGAGTGTGTGCGCCCCAGGCGTGGAAGGCCGCCACGGAGCGCCTAGCCTGTCCCTGCAGACTAAGCTGAGCTGCCCTCCAGGGAGCTGTGGTTGAGAAGGGGAAAGCGGTCATCTGCTCAGTTCAAGTGAACTGACCCATCAGTATCAAGAAAGCCCAATGTCGTGGGTGATCTGATGCACACGGCCACCGCTGTGGTGCTCCTATGGTATTCGTGCGTCCGAGGGTAAGGACCCTGTTGAGGACAGAAAGACTGGGGTACGAGACTGCTTGGCTGGTGTTCTTCATTTTCTCTGTGCACCCTGGGGCCGGGGACTGCGTGGCCTAGAAGTGAACGAAGAGCCTCCGAGTCTAGGACCCGTTCATGCAAGCCAGCGCCCCGGCTTGAAGGACTGGCTGGCCGGCCACAGATGGATGGGTCCTCCAGAACCACTCGACGGCCTCCTAGTCTTTCTTTGCACTGACGAGTTTCTGCGGAAGAGCTTCAGGGTTTGGCATATGGCAGAATCACGCAAACTCCAGCCACGCCTGCCCACGCTGTACCTTCCCGCTCCTCTCCGGAGAGACTCCTTCCTCTCCCTCATGGTGCTGGTAAGGCTGATTGGAGGTGTAGCTCTCACTGTCCCATGCGCTTGGGACCACAGAAGGCAGTGCTCTTTGGACAGAGGGACACCGAAGATAGGATGTGCAGTGAGAGGAAGGGCAGCCCCCAAACCCCAACAACTATCTTAGCAAGGCTCGTTGCAGCTTTTTCTGTTTTCCTTCCTAACAGACCTCGTAGGGCCCTCGGTCCCACAGCTCTGCCTGGCCTTCTGGAGTGGTCTCCCAGTTACCGCCATTTCTCCAGCTAATGGCTCGTTCCCCTCCACATGTGCCCAGGAGTTAGTTGCCAGATTGGCCTTCACAAAAAAGGAGTTGCCCAGTTCCCACCCCAAAACATGTGGGAAGCGTTACTCTGGGGACGCACACCCCTCCGGGAGGCCATTCATTTCGCTTCCGGCAGGCATTCACGGCTCCAACAGGTGGCATGAAGCCAGGAGCTGGGCCTATTTTGGGGTGGGGGGGGAGCTCAGGGCAGTTCTTGAGGCGGTGCCCACTGTCCACTTTCCTCGTAGCACCTGGAGTGAGCATGCCACTGCCCTGCCCCAGGAGGGGCGCCATCACTAGATCCTTTTCTCTTTGAATGTTGAGTCTGAATAGTTAACTGCCGTGGGAAGGTATCGTTCAGGGAAAACACGGTCGGGATTTTAGTGTGACTGTAAACACAGTCTTCCCGAAAGGCTTACTGACGTTTGAATGTGCAAATGGTATGACGAAAGATGTCGGGCTCTTTCGTTTGACTTCTTGATGGCAGGCATTGTTCCAGGCAGAAGTGCCTGCCTTGCCAGGATTCGAGTCCGAGCTTCCTGTAACTCCCAGCTGGCCTCATGCGGCTCCTAGGGCCCTGGTGTGCTGGTCAGGCCTTCGCCAGGCCCAGGAGCGAGTCCTAAGGGAACTCCTTGCTTGGACTCCTCCTTCGAAGGCCAGCGGCTTCTCTGCTGGCTTCCGTTCTTGGGCCTCTGAGGCCCAAGGAACGTGACGCCCAAATCGATTCCCCTGCGGCCAGCCAGCAGCCCAGGTATCCTGCCCGAAGTGCCCTCCTATTGCAGTCCATGTTGAGCATGGAAGACAGGGAACACAATTTCCACTTCCATTCCTGCAGAGCACCCTCTTTGAGAAGTCAGTTGTGGGAATTAGGGGTGAACCTTCCATACCCCTGAGATCTCGCCCACCACTATCAAAGTGGGCTACTTCAAGCCCAGTTTATGGGGCTCGGCAACCTCAGTGGGCCACAGGATGGGGCATCTGCTGTCTCTTCCCTGCCGTGAAATCTTGAGGTCTTTACAGAAATCTATCCAAATTTCTCTTCTGCCATAGCGTTAGGACAACTGGAAGATATTCCAAAAAAAAAAAAAAAAAAAGTGAGATGGGCTAGATGGTTTAAAATGCATCCCTTTTCTTAAAAAGCTGCAGTTCTCAAAGGTCTTGTGCATATACATCCCCAATGGAGCCTTTTGTCATTTGGATTAGCATGAGAGGAAACGTGAAATTTCTCAAATCTAAAGGTTTCCCTCTTGAAATCAGACATTGCCCCTACCCACCCCACCATCTGTGACGGAAGGGACTGCCATCGGCCTACTTGCTCTTTCAAAATTGCTGATCTATTCCTCTCCAAAGGCCCTCAAAGCCCTGTAAAACTTTTAAAACTTTAGCCTTTATGTCAAATTAGAGAAACCAAACAATGTGATGGTAGATGTGATAAAAACCTGAGTTTATTTTTCTCCCGCTTATGAACGTGTATTTATATTTGCCGAATGAATATCGTGGTGTGTGCTTCGATGAATGGGATGTCAGGCTCTCCCTGTGCACGGCGGTGGGTGGAGGTCACCTTAGATGACTTTTTTCTTCCCATCTGTCTGTCAATCCCCAAACTAGTTGCTTTTTCCAGTTGCTTCCCAGGTGTCTGTACATAGTTTGTCTTTGTATAGGAGCGCTCTCCTGTGTTCGAATTTAACAGATGATGGCTGTATGAGGAAGACCATGTAAATAGAATACAAACTAAACTGGATCTCTATGGCCTAGGTTTTGTACATACAGAAACTGCATGGTATTTATTGTTTGTCTCTGATGATGTATGCAGTTTCTTTAAAAACAAATCCAAAAAAAAAAAGTCTAAAAAAAAAAACCATTTCCTTGACTCCCGTGTGTTTTATCCACCATTGAAGATAGTTTGGCTGAGTACAGGGTTTGGGAGGAAGGCAGGTCAGTCCATCAGCAAACAGTAAGAGTTATGGAGACAGAAAACCACCTCCTGTATGGGCTGGTACCAGGTCGGGGCGGGGGGGTGGGGGGAGGCTGGTCGCACAGAAATTTGAGTTCTTTGACTTTGAAAGATACAGCGCCCAACTGTCCTTGAATGATCTGGGAATAAGGATATAAATTAACTTGTTAAATCCCTTAGAGTCATCTCCGTGATGTCTGATATCAGCTCTGTATAGCAACAAGGGGGTGTCACTGCCCCAAAGCAAAAGCCCCAAACTACTTGGTTTTTGAGTACTTACGTCTGTCTCCAGGAGAAGTCTGGAGTATATGCCCTGTAAAGCTCAGAGCTTTATCACTTAACTTTCTGGTCCTCATTTGTCTTTGCAAAGGTTCTGGGGGGGGGAGCAAGAGGGCCTTCAGTGCTTGCTAGCTGCATTTTAGGTGGGTGGAGTTACTGGACATCATGTGTTGGGTCCGGCATCAGAAGAGGAGCCTACTGCAGTCCTGCCGCCATGCACCACTCCTAGGAATCACGCTGGAGGTCTCAAAGCACGGATGTCAACCCGGGAAGTCTGGGTGGGCCTGAGATTTCTGCATTTCTAGCTAGCTGATGCTACTGGTCCAGGAATCCTGCTGCTGAGTAGCAAGGGTGTGAAAGAACGAAGGGAACTGCTTTTCCCTCACCTGGGAGTCTCCAGGCTCAGAAGAGCCAAGTGGCCAAGTGCACTGCTTATTTCTGTGTAAGCAGAGGCCGCAAAGCCCCTGTGGGGGTTAGCCTTCAGCAGCACAGCGTCAGGGGGTGCACACTCTCCCCTGTGCCGGCAGATGGGCCCTGTAGCAAGAATCGCAACAGCAGAAACAGTCAGCAGTGACAGGTTTTCAGGGTTCAGGCTGAGAGCTTTGCCCTCCATTCTGCCCTCTGCTCACCTCCAGAGCTCTCTGACTTGAATACATCTCATCGGCAGAACAGGACTACAGTTACCCAAGAGAGTGAGAGACCTCTAAAAAAAAGCTTTGGTAGCACCCTAATAGGCTCTGCCCTGCAAGAGCGAAGGAAATGGACCATCCTGAGGGAGCCCTCTCGGAAGTAAACAAAGGTTATGGCTACACATTCTCCATAGGTAGAGGCCACCAGTGTGTCCGTCCCATTAGATCTGGTTTGCCATCCTAGGACACACAAGTGGTGGCTGTGTCACAAGTAACTGAGCAATGTGGCCAAGTCACTCACTCCTCTGGGCCTCAACTTTCTCATCTGGCAAATGGAAACACAGATGTCCCGTGCTATCAATTAGCACAGGAGCTTTCTACAACTTGGGCTTATCTGAATTTTAAGACAATAAGCCTGTAGGAAAGAGTAAGCTTTAAACAAGTCCTGCCAGGGCAGTCTCTTGGAGAACAGTTTGGATTCCTCTCCTTCAGACCACCTGCAAGTCTGACACACACGGCTGCCCCCACTCCTTGCCTTAGGCTGGCCTCTTGCAGGTCTCGCTGGTGGTGCGACCCACCCCCTCTCCCATGTGCCTTTGTGGGGGGTCATCCCAAAGCTGGTATCAATCAGACTGCCCTATGCTGTCCTGCCTCCCCTTCATCCATGCAAAACACCTGGGGGACGGGGAGGCCTGCTGTCTTTCCTCTACAACACCAACTTTGGGAGTGTATCAGTGATGTGCTTACACCTGATCACTGATTGAAAGGACAGGTCTGACACCAGAAACACTCCCTAGCTGGCTCCCTATAGGTCCTTAGCACTCCCCTGGCCTCAGACGAACCACATGTCTATACAGCTCAGATCTACCTTGAGCTCCTGGCCTGGGTTTCCAAATGTCACAAAGCAGCAGTGTAGCATAGATGTTAGGAACAGAAGGTGCTGCCCCATAGCAGGACACCCTGGGACCTCCTGCCCCACCAGGTCACACCCTGTAGGGAGCCCTTGAGGACCCCAGGGCTGTACCTGCCTTGTCTAGGGCACCCTCTCCCAATGCAAAGTATCCTGGGACCCTTCAGCCCATATTCCACTGCAGCCCCGGCTACTCACCAGGGCACCCTTGACATGGAGCACCACAGCACCCCCTGGTCTGTGCCCACCTTGGCTCTAGCTGCCCCATCAGGGTACCCCCTGCATGGAACACCAAGGGACACCCCATCCCATACCCAGTTCATTTCTGGCCATTCCACCACAGCAGCTCTAGCACTGTCCTGGGACCCCCCAGTCCATGCCAACCACAGCTCTAGCCAGCCAAAGTCACCAGGCACACAGTCTACACAGGAGATGACCATACACAAAACAATTCCTTCAAATTTAGAAGTAGCTGCTCCCCCTAATTCGTATAAACAAACACAAAGTCAAGCAAAATGAGAAGACAGAGGAATATGCTCCAAACAAAAGAACAAGATAAAACCTCAGAAAAAGAAAAGGAAATGAAGATAATCAATGTACCTGCTAAAAAGTTTGAAGTAATGGTCATTAAGATGCTCACAGGACTAGGAAGAAGAGTGAATAAATTTAGTGAGAACTTCAACAAGGAAAAAGAAAACATGAAAAAGAACCAAAAGAACCAAAGTTGAAGAACACAATAACTGAAATGAAAAATACACTAGAGGCACTCAACAGTAGATTAAAGGACGCAGAACAGATCAGCAATCTGGAAAATAGGGTAATAAAAAGCACACAAGCTCAACAGCAAAAATAAAATAGAATTTTAAAAATAAGGGTAGGTTAAGGGATCTCTTGGACAACATGTCCAGCAAACATTGGCATTATAGGGGTGCCAGAAGGAGGAGAGAAGAGAAAAGGGCAGAAAACTTATTTGAAAGAGTAATAGCTGAAAACTTCCCTAACTGGAGAAGGAAATGGACCTCCAGATTCAGGAAGCACAGAGGATTCCAAACAAGATGAACACAAACAGATCAACACCACACATGATAATTAAAATGTCAAAGATTAAAGATAAAGAAATTTAAAAGCAGTAAGAGAGAAGTAACAAGTTACACACAAAGGAAACCCTATAAGACTATCTGCTGATTTTTCAGCAGAAAGAAACTTTGCAGGCCAGTAGTGAGTGGCATGATATATTCAAACTGCTAAAAGAAAAAAATCTTACAACCAAGAGTACTCTACACAGCAAGATTATCATTCTAAATTGAAGGAAAGAGAGTCTCCCAGACCAAAAAGAAAAAAAAAAAAAAAATGGAAGAGTTCATCATCACAAAACCAGCCTTATAAGAAATCTTAAAGGAACCTCTTAAGTGGAAAAGAAAAGGCCATAATTAGAAGATAAAATATAAAAGGAAAAAATTTCGTGGGTAAAAGCAAACACAGCAAAGGTAGTAAAGCAATCACTTATAAAACTAGTATGAAGGTTAAAATACAAAAATATTAACAGCAATTAACAAAAAATTAAGGGTAATCACAAAATTTTAAAAAATGTAAAATATATAAACAAAATGAGGAGGGATTAAAATTACAGTTCTTGGGGCACCCGAGTGGCTCAGTGGGTTAAGCCACTGCCTTCGGCTTGGGTCATGATCTCAGGGTCCTGGGATTAAGCCCTGCATCGGGCTCTCTGCTCAGCGGGGAGCCTGCTTTCCCCTGCGCCTCTGCCTACTTGTGATCTCTCTCTCTCTGACAAGTGAATAAATAAAAAAATCTTTTTAAAAAATGTTTAAAAAAAATACAGTTCTTTTAGAATATATTCAAACTTAAGTGTCCATCAACTGACATACATTTAGGATGAAGTAGGACTATATATTAACTATATGTGAGGTTTATATGAACCTCATGGAACCACACACCAAACACCTATAATAAATACACAAAAAAATAAATCTGAAGAAAGCTAAGCATAACAATAAGAAGGTCATCACAAGAGAGCAAGAAAAGAAGCAGGGAGAACTATGAAAACATCCAGAAGACAACAAAATGGTAATACATACCCATCAAGAATTACTTTAAATGTAAATGGTCTACATACTCCAATCAAGACACAGAATGGCTGAATAGCTGAAAAAAAAGTGCCAATCTATATGCTGCCTACAAAAGACAACAGAGCTAAAGACACACACAGACTGAAAGCAAAGGGATGGAAAAAGACATTCCACACACATGGAAGGGGGCAGTGGGGAGGAAGTCAGGCAATACTTCTATCAGACAAAATAGACTTTAAGATAAAGGCTGTAATGAGACAAGGGCATTATATAAAGATAAAAGGATCAATCCAGAATGGTGATATAGGTAATTGTGAACATCTATGTACCCAACACAGGAACACCTAAATACATAAAGCAAGTATTAACAAACATAAAGGAAGAAATGGACAGTAATGTGATAATAGAAGACTTTAACACCTCACTAACATCAATGGATAGATCATCCAGGTAGAAATCAATAAGGAAAGGATGTCTTTGAACAACACATGAGACCAGATGGACTTCTATAAAGAACATTCCATCCAAAAACAACAGAATACACATTTTTTTCAAGTGCACATGGAACATTCTCCAGGATGGATCACATATAGACCACAAAACAAGTCCCAATACATTTAAGAAGATTGAAATTATCATATCATGCCTTTTTTCTGACCAGAACAGTATGAAACTGGAAATCGATTACAAAAAAAAAAAAAAAAAAAAAAAAAAAAAAAAAAAAAAAAAAAAAAAAAAAAAAAAAAAAAAAAAAAAAAAAAAAAAAAAACACAACAACAAAAAACCCTGGGAAAAAAACACAAACATGGAGGCTAAACAACATAGTACTAAATAACCAATAGGTCAATAAAGAAATGAAAGAGGAAATAAAATACATGGAGACAAATGAAAATGAAAACAGTTCAAGGTCTTTGGGATGCAGTGAAAGCAGGTCTAAGAGGGAAATTCATAGCAATATAGGCTTACCTCAAGAAACAAGAAAAATCTTAATCTAATTATATACCTAAAGGAACTAGAAAAAGAACAAAACTAAGAAGGAAAGAAGGTATGAAATAAGATCAGAGCAGAAATAAAGACAAAAAAATAAGAAAGATCAAGGAGCTCAAGAGCTGGTTCTTTGGAAAGATAAACAAAATTGATAAATCTTTAGCCAGACTCATCAAGAAAAAGAGAGAGGACCCATATAAATCAGAAATGAAAAGAGAACTACACAAATACAAAGGATTATAAGAAACTACTACAAAACATAGTATTCCGACAAACTAGAAGAAATGGATAAATTCCTAGAATTATACAATCTTCCAAAACCAAATTAGGAAGAAATAGGAAATCTTAACAGAACAATTACTAGTAACAAAATTAAACTGTAATAAAAAACCTCCAAACAAACAAAAGTCCAGGACCAGATGGATTCACAAGTGAATTCTATAAAACATTTAAAGAATGTTTATTCTCTATTCCAAAAAATAGAAGAGGAAGGAGGGGCACATGGGTGACTCAGTCAGCGGAGTATCTGACTCTTGATTTCCAGGTCGTGAGTTCAGCCCCTTGTTGGGGTCCATGTTAGGCATGGAGCCTACTTAAAAATGGAGAGGGGGAAAAAAAAAACAGAAGAGGAAGGAAAGCTTCCATGTACATTCTACGAGGCCAGCATCACCCTGGTACCAAAACAAAAGACACTGTTTAAAAAACAAAACTATAGGCCAATTTCCCTGATGAACATAGATGTAAAAATCCTAAACAAAATATTAACAAACTACATTCAACAATACATGAAGAAATGATTCACTGTGATCAAGTGGAATTTATTCTGGGGATACGAGCATGGTTCAATATTTGTAAGTCAAATCAACACAATATACCACATTAACACCAGAAAGGATAAAAATGATACAATCATCTCAATTGATGCACAAAAAGCATCGGACAAAATTCAACATCCATTCGTGATAAAAACTCTCAACAAAGTGCATTTAGAGAACATACTTCAATACAATAAAGACCACATATGACAAACCCATAGCTAACATCATACACGATGGTGAAAAACAGAGAGCTTTTCCTCTAAGATCAGGAACAAGGATGCCCACTTTCACCACTTTTATTCAACACAGTACTAGAAGTCCAAGCCACAGCAATCAGATAAGAAATAAAAGGTATCCAAATTAGTAAGGAAGAAATAAAACTGTCACCATTTGCAGATTATATACTATACACAGAAAACCCTAAAGACACTACTAAAAGTTATTAGAAATAATAAATGAATTCAGTAAAATTATAGGATACAAAATTAATATACAGAAATTTGTTGCCTTTCTATACACTAATAATAAAGCGGCAGAAATTTTAAAAAGCTATTCCACTGGGGCACCTGGGTGGCTCAGTTAAGTGTCCAACTTTTGATTTCTGCTCAGGTCATGATTTCAGGGTCATGGGATTGAGCCCTGCATCAGCCTCCATGCTCAGTGTGAAGTCTTCTCCAGATTCTCTCTCTCCCTCTGCCCCTCTGCTCCTGCTCACTCATGTTCTCTCTCTAAAATAAGTAAAAAGAAATTCCATTTACAATTTTACAAAAAAGAATAAAGTACCTATAAATAAAGTTAACCAAAGAGATGTACTCTGAAAACTATGAAACACTGATGAAAGAAACTAAAGATGACACAAATAAATGGGAAGACATACCATGCTCATGGGTTAAAATGATAGTTAAAATGTCCATACTACCCAAAACAATATATACCAAAACAATCCCTACCAAAATGCCAGTACTATTTTTCCAGAACTAGAAAAAATAATCCTAAAACTTAACCGCAAAAGGTCCCGAAGAGCCAAGCAATCTTGAGAAAGAACAACAAAACAGGAGGTATTACAATCCCAGATTTTAATATATACTCCAAAGCTGTAATTAATTCAAAACAGTATGGTATTGCCACAAAAACACATCTAGATCGATGGAAGAGAATAGAGAAGCCAGAAATAAATCCATGCTTATAATGATCAATTAACCCATAAGAATATACAGATAGTCTCTTCAATAAATGGTTAAATGGTGCTGGGAAAAGCTGACAGCTACATGCAAAAGAATGAAACTGGATCACTTTCTTGTATTTCATCCTACACAATAATAAACTCAAAATGGATTAAAGACCTAACTGTAAGGCCTGAAACCTTAGACTCCTAGAAGAAAACTCCTAGAAGAAAAAACAGGCAGTTATCTCTGACATCAGCCTAGCAACATTTTCATAGCTAAGTTTTCTCAGGCAAGGGACTGCACCAAAATATAAAGTTTGGTGTGCAAAGAAATATCAACAAAAGAAAGCAACCTACTGAATGGAAAAAGATACGAGCAAATGATAAATCCAATAAGGGGTTGATATCCAAAATATATAAAGAACTTACATAACACCCCCCCCCAAAAAAAATCTTAGAAAAAAATAAGCAGAGAGGGGTGCCTGGGTGGCTTGTCAGTTAAGCCTCCAACTCTTGATTTCGGCTCAGATCATGATCTTAGGGCCCTGAGATAGAGCCCCGTGTCAGGCTCCGCATTCAGTATGGAGTCTGCTTGAGATTCTCTCTCTCCCTCTCCCCCTCGCCCCGCTTGGTCTCTAATAAATAAATCTTTTAAAAAATTAAACAGACGATCTGAATAGACGTTTTTCCAAAGAAGACAGCCAATGTCCAAGAGACACATGAGAAAATGCTCAACAGCATTAATCATCAGGAAACAAAAATTAAAAAAAAAATCAAAACCACAATGAGGTATCACCTCACACTTGTCAGAATGGCTAGCATCAAAAACACAAGAAATAAGCGTTGGTGAAAGATGTGGAGAAAATGGAGCCCTCACGTAATGAGGAACTAGCGTTTCCATTCTCTTCGGGTAGAGACTCAGCAGTGGAATTACCACATCATGCAGTAGTTCCATTTTTTTTTTAATTTTTTGAGAAGCCTCCATAGTGTTTTCCACAGTGCCTGCACCACTTTACATTCCCACCAACACTACGTGAGGGTTCCACAGGGAATGTCCTCGGTGGCATTAGTAATGATGTTGTGTGGGGACAGTTGGGAGCTACACTTGTGGTGAGCACAGCAAAACACACAGACTTATCCAGTCACTGTGTCGTATACCTGAAACTAATGCAACATTGCGTGTTGACTATACCTCAATAAAAAAGAAAGAAGAAAAAAACAACATGGTACAGAGCCCAGGAGCTCAGGGGGTCGAATTCTGGCACTACCTGTTCCTAGCTGTGTCAGGCAAGCGACTTACACTGTGCCTCAGCTTTCACATCTGTAAAATGGGAATAAAGGCACCTATTTTAGTAAAAGGTGGAAGATTTATGCGATCTGAAGAGAAACCAGAGTATAAGGCACCTATTTTATAGGGCTCTTAGGAAGATTAAGTAAAACACGGATAAGGCGCTTAGAACACTGCCTGACATACAGTCAGCTCTCACCAAATGTTTTAGCGGGCATGCTTGACGCAGGTCTCCCAAGCTCCACAAATTCAGTATGTCCCAGACTTTCACTTTCATATTTTCAAGCCCTGCCCCTCTGCTCCAGACCTCCTCCTCCCCTTCCTTCCTTTTCCAGTGAAATGTCATCTTCCAGAAGTCACTTTCTCTTTTCCACTTCCCGCTGATCATAAACACCTGCCAATTAGTTCTAGACGCTCTTCCACTGCTCTTTAATTAAGGCCCTCACCTCTCTCGGGGATGATCAGAGCCACACTCTCCTTGCCTTGACCTCTCCTGGTCCGCAGTCCTCTATCCAGATACAGACCTGCTCGCACCCCTCTCCTGCCTGACGTCTGCCAGCCCCCCTGCCTTACTGGTGAGATCCCAACCTCCCCCACCTCACCCTCCTGCCAGGAGGCCCCAGAGCGGGCCCCTGTGGCATATGTGGCCCTGGAGCCCAGCACGGGGGCTGGTGATGGGGCCATGCTGTGGTGATCACCTCAGGGACAACAAAGGGGCTTCGGGGACTGCGCGCCCGAGCTTCCTTGACTAGAGTCCCTGGAGGCCTCACTTAGGGGACCCTGGATTCTAGTGAGGACAGAGCAGTCATGCAAACACAAAACAGTCTGAACAGAAAGTTGTACCTGACATGTGGCCAGTGTCTCACAGAGACCATGTGGGCACTCCATTCCTGCTGACATCACCACACACAGCTCCCGGACACATTGACTACATGCTGGTGCTGGGCTATGCCATTTTCATGGAGGATTTTATTTATTCCTTACAACATTCCTGGTGGTTTCCAAACTGGGTCTGGCTCTAAAGCCTCGCTCTTAACCTCGCTGCTAGGTCAACACCCGTGCTGCCTCCCGCCGCTCTCGGACTCTCAGCTGCCATCCACTTCTCCCAGTCACCTGTCTTAAGTGATCATGTCATCTCCTAACACAGAGGACTATGGATCAGGAAAGACATCAGGTCTCTCCAAGCCCGTGTGTGGCTCCCACCGGGGCACCCTCACCCACCAACCACGAGCCAGTCGGGCCGTATTTATGACTTCCTGCAAGGGAACTCACGTTGAGCCAGGCGCTGGCATGGCACGGGTCCCACCTGGGGCTGTGGCGAGGGCAGGAAGAAAGGAAGAACACACCTAACACTGATTCGGTCGTGGGCATGCAATCAGTCCCTATTATTTCGTAAAGGGGGGGTTCTGCTCACTATGTGCCATTAATTTTTTTTAAATTTTTTTAAGATTTTATTTATTTGACAGACAGAGATTACAAGTAGGCAGAGAGGCAGGCGGAGAGAGGAAGCAGGCTCCCTGCCGGGCAGAGAGCCCGATGCGGGGCTCGATCCCAGGACACCCTGGGACCATGACTTGAGCCAAAGGCAGAGGTTTAACCCACTGAGCCACCCAGGCGCCCCTGTGCCATTAATTTTTTTTAAATCTTCCTTATTTCAGCATAAAAGGCCATGATCATCCATATTTCCATGTGGTAACACCCCAGATGAAGGCAAATAGCCTTTTTAGAAATGAATTAATGCATTTGTTTGCAGAAATGACAGGAAGAATAAACCACGAAAGCACAGTTTAACAGATTCTCTTCTAGCTTGGTCAAACCAGTTACAATGCAGGGCATAGGAGCTGGAATCCCACAGGCCGGCCTCTCCCCACCTCTGCAGCAGAGCAGGACCGTGCCTCGCGATCTCCGAGGCTCTGTCTCCTACATGGTGACATCACTGTCGTCGTTGTTCCTTTACTAAAAAAAGAAAAACAGAAACAGCAGACAGACTGGAAGGGAGGGAAGAAGATTCAGTCTGTTCCTTAATTACCAACCTGGAGTGGGATGGCTGTCACTGACACCTCGTTCATGGGGGGTTTCGAGGTCCACGGGAGGCTGTGTCTTTTTGAAGCCTGTGATTTCACAGCCCCCCTCCCAGAAGAGGGTGAATTTCTTCAGCAGATAAAAAGCCTATCACACATTGGCAAAGCCTATTATCTCGGAAAGTGCCCCCCACGAATAGAAGCCGGGTAAGGAGCCTTTATCCTGGCATCCCAGTGGGCAGTGTGTGTGCAGAAGCTGGGGCTTTTTGCTTTCGGCCCTGAGCCTCACAGAAGGATAAGCCCCAGCCAGGACGCCGGCTCTACAAGGCCTTGTGGTTAAAACACCAAAACCATCACCAGCCAGGAAGCTGGCTTTGTTCACATTCTGTGCTGCCTTATTGCGGGGCAAGGGGGACAGTTTCCCAAGTTACCATTAAAATGCTTATGGTCGCCAGACTGTGGAAAGAACCAAGATGCCCTTCAACAGACGAATGGATAAGGAAGATGTGGTCCATATACACTATGGAGTATTATGCCTCCATCAGGAAGGATGAATACCCAACTTTTGTATCAACATGGACGGGACTGGAGGAGATTATGCTGAGTGAAATAAGTCAAGCAGAGTCAGTCAATTATCATATGGTTTCACTTATTTGTGGAGCACAAGGAATAACATGGAGGATGTTACAAGAAGGAAAGGAAAAGTGAATTGGGGGAAATCGGAGGGGGAGATGAAGCATGAGAGACTGTGGACTGAGGGTTTTGGATGGGAAGGGGGTGGGAGGTTGGGTGAGCCTGGTGGTGGGCATTAAGGAGGGCACGTATTGCATGGAGCACTGGGTGTGCTGCATAAACAACGAATCTTGGAACACTGAAAAAATAAAATTAAATTTTAAAAAATATCAAAATTAAAAAAAAAATGCTTATGGTCATCCCCAGCAGCCCCCAGGCTCACCCCACCGCAGAACACCCACCCACCCGGGGCCCAGGAGCCTGTTGCTGCCAGTTAACACTTCAGAGTTTTCAATTCAGTCTCACTGACTTGGTTCTGTCAGCCCCAAAGTAGGCAAGATAAACCCCTACGCTGGCCTCCCTTCTTCCTAGAAAAGCATGTGCAGCCCCACACTCGTGTGGAGGCTGACAGCTGCTTCCGAGGAAGGGAACTTGGGGCTGTCGCTGTGTGTCACATACCCTCTTGCCCCACTGACACGCGCACAGACCTCTTCTGTTCAAAACCCCAGTTACGGGGGCGCCTGGCTGCACAGTGGGTAGAGCATGTGACCCCTGAACTCAGGGTCTGAGTTCAAGCTCTACGTTGGGTGTAGAAATGACTTAAATAAAACTTAAAAAAAAAAAAAAAAAGGGAAGGGGGAGCATTTGAAAGTACATACGGTACTGGTTACCTTTAGTTTTCCTGAACAAGGAAACATACCTGTGTGTGTTTACTCAGACAAACCTATTTCAATTATATCAAAATTGAAAATCTAGGAACAGACCACAATAAGGAAATGTGGGCATTTTTCAGACCATCTAGCAGCGGGTCAGAAAAATGGAGCCCCATGGGCCAAGCAGAGAGAGGTTCCTATTTCAGGCCTCTGCCCATCACCTACCCCACCCCCCAGCACCCCCGGGCTGGGAGGTAACCACGACTCTTGATAGTTTCAGTTCATTTTAAAGACATGGTTTTGCCCTCTAGGAACCAGCTAGCTCTGCATGAGTGAAAACAGTACAAGTTCAGAACATAAGTCATTCAAGTGGGAAAGAGGGGGAAGGACAGAGAGAGATGGCTTTGGATTTGGACGGTTGTAGAGAGAAATTTGAAGCAAAACAGAAAAGGTCTTTGATTTGGACAGAAAAGGTATGGGCCGTTCTGCTGTGGTTGCAAATATTTCACTGTAGGCCCCTGTCAACAGGAGAGAGCAGACGCTGAGGGCTGACCACTGGTCCATTCGAATGGCTGGGGGCAAGTAGCCAGAGAGCAGCATTTGGGTTTCAGCATTAAACCAATGAGGGGAGTCAAGATGTTGCTGGAGCCACCTCTCGGGCCCCAGCTCAGAGCTCAGGGAAGAAGGCATGTTTCTCAACGCCCATTAGAGAGCGGTTTGGGTTTCAACCCTTCCTCTGAACAAAGTCACATGGGCAGAACATTGATGGGGACAGGGGCACTCAGTCCAACCCCTTCCGGTTACAGCAGAAGCAGCCGTGCTCTGTTGCCCTTGGCACACCCAGGTGGGCAACCCTGAAGGAAGGCCCAGATGGTGCGCCCCTGCCTGTAGCCCCTCATTGCTCACATCAGTACTGGTCACTGCTGCTGGGCTGACCTTTGTGTCCTCACACCATCACCCTGAGACCCATCCCCCCAACACCAGCTGCCATTAGTTCTGCACCCGGCACAGTACTGGACACTTTCAGCTCCCATCCCCATTTTACAGACAAGGAGACTGAGGCTTAAAAGAACAGGATCATGCAGCTAGGGAGTGGCAGAGCCTAGCTGAGAACCCCAGACTTCTAGCTCTCAACCCAGTTCCCTTGCCCCTACATTGACCAGCAAATGCCACAAAGGGTTCTCAGAAAGATGCTTAGGACACCGATTTAAACCTGTGGCTAAGCTGCTGAACTGCATCTACTCTGGTAGCATCAGCACTGCATTCAGCAGCCTCCACATAACAGGAAACCCAAATAGTGGCCAAAGTAACTGCTTGTTTCCATAAAGGAAGTCTGGACCTAAGCAAGGAAAAGCTTGTGACATCATCAAATGTGCCGCAACTCCGTTTTTCTGCCCCACCATCCTCATCATGGTTTCCATCCTTGTGGTTGCCTCATGTTCCAAAATGGCTGCTGGAGTTCCCGGCATTATGTATGCGTTCCAGACATGAAGTTAAGAGGAAAGTTTGCCTACCCACTGAGCAAATTCTCTTTAAATAAACACTTTTCCTGGAAGGCCTACCTAATGACTTTGCATTTCTTTGGCAGTCAGGGTTAAGCCCTGTACTAGGTGAATCCTTGCTACTCAAACTGAGGTCTCCAAGGACCAGAAGCATTGGCAGCACTGGGAGGCACATGAGAAAATCAAGAACCTCAGCCCCTTACCCCAGAACTAAACCAGAATCTGCATTTTAACAAAGGCACCAGTGGATTCCTTTGCACATTAAAGTTTAAGAAGCCTCGTTCAAAAGGCATGATTTAAAGAACATGTAATGGGTCTGTAATCTCCTAAAAGCCTCACCTCGGGACGCAGCCTCCTCTAAGACATTTCATCTTCAAGGAGACTGAGAATTACAATGCCACCTCCCTGAGGAGAACACACAGTTAAACTGTTACCACCGGTGACACAATAACATGTAATGTTTACTGAGACCTCAGTCTGCACCTGGCATGGATCTCCCTGCACCTGATCCTACCGGTTCTGTAAGGTGGTTACTGCCGCCCGCATCCTTCCCATGTTACAGATGAGGACAGAGTGCCACCCTACCCAACCACAAAGCATCAACAGGGGACAGGTGGACAATGTTTTATCCAAATGAAGGGACCTGAAGCATGGGAGAACAGACGGGGCAGGGTTGGAGGACAAGGCAGTAGCTTGAGGAAGTACACTCTAGCCAGGAGGCTGCTCGGTTCTCTGCGGCGACCTCGTGCAGCCCCTGGAGCCCTGGACCCCTCACCTCGCTGACCCGCGTGCTGGGGAGGGGCGTGTGGAACCAGACGGCTTGCTAGCTCTCATCCAGCTCCCACATTCCTCAGGGCTAGATGTGCCTGCCCTGTGATCTTGAAATCAGTCGGCCCTCGCGGCCACATGCCCCCTCTAACGTTATGTAGCTTCACCCACCTGCCGCCACGTCTGGCCGCGGCCCAGCTCTGTCTAGAGACCCAGATTGCAGGACACCCCGGGAGGACCAGACACCCTCTCAAGCAGTCAGAAGCAAATAAACAAAGCTGCTGCCAGGCACTCCTCACCCAGCCCTCCCACTTGCCTCAGGTCAGGGGAAGGAGCTGGGTGAAGCTGATTTTCCGCAGAGTTCCAGAATAAATTAGACTTGATAATGTTCACAAACACCTAGCCAAAGAAGACAGGGTTTGCCAAAGCTCCCAGTGGGTTATTCCCACTCTGCCCACCCCATCTGAAAGGACTGGCTGTTCCACCCTTCAACTGGTTGACAGAAGCCAGAAATGAGGGGTGAAGGAAAAGCCACTCAGATTTCGTTCAAGGCAGGAGGCGCCTGGTGCCCCTCCTGGCACCTGTGCAGGGTACATATCCAGCTAACAGATTTGCTAAATGGAGTGGAAAGCTTTTCAGAGTGGCCTCTCAGTTCAGAGCGGACCCCGTAACAACGTCCCTCCTGACCAGCCTGACATGGCCACATGAGCCCTCCATTCCCACAGCTAACGATGACTGGACAGCGCCAGAGCCCAGCGGGACCATAGCCTCTTTCTCACAGTCTGACAAACTGGAACCAAGAAACTGTCTCCAGAGGCTGCACCCACGACAAAGCAGCCTAGGGTCTTAGAGTAAGGCATCTTCTGCCAGAGCAATCTGGACAGCAGAGAGAACACAGCAGACACACGGCATAGGTTAAAGAGAGGCGTCTAAGAGCCCAGGCTCTTTAGTCCCATCCCAGATCTAGCCAGCCCTGAGCCTGCTGGGGCCTGAGCCTCACCCTGTACCCTAGAATAAAGGTCTTCTCTAAGCAAGCTAGCTCCAGATGATTCCATTACATGTCACCACAGAAGTCTTAACACTGAGGTGGGCATTCATGTACTCCAACTCGTATCCATGGCGAGAGCGAGCCGGCTGGGATGTGCTTTGGCTCCGAGGGAAAGGAAAAGAGAGTGAGACACAATCTCTACCCTCAAGGAGATCACGGGCCTCAACCAACGTATTAAATGTGGTGAAAAGAACACACAGTACCAGGAAGGAAACAAGCCTGAGGCAACAGGAAAGAGGCAGATCGCCAGGGGAGCTTCCTGGAGGAGGGGCTGCTTGAGCTGAACTTCAGAGACAGAGCCCTGTAGCAGGGAGAGGACATTCCTGGCAAAGATGAGCACAAGTCCACAGAAGGTCAAGCTGGCATGGTTTGGGGGAGAAAACATGCACGAGGAGCGAGCTGTACTAGATAAGCTGGGGGTCAGGGAAAGAGAACAAGACACAGGCCTCAAGAGGCTTGCAGTTTAGAGGAAAACCACATGGAAAGTTTAGTACAAGTCCAAGACTAGTTCTAACAAAAGCCTTCCAAACAACTACCACAAAATGAGTGGTAACTCTCTCTGCAACGGGACAGGGGCTGAGGGGCACGAGAACATCCTTTCAGCTTCCCAGTCCGGGCAGAGCAGAGTTAAGCCCTGCAGCGCTGTGCAATTCGAACAGGCAGTGCCTGGCTGCGTCCTTGTGAACGATGCTATCAAATATATTCAATATTATACAGAACTCCAGATTCTTTAAGCCACTTTCTCATTCGCGAGCACACAGCAGGGTAAGGCATGTAACAGAATCACCACTGTCTGATGGTAGGGAAGCAAATGCAAACCGAGCGAGCCCCCCAGGGTCACAGAACTAGTGAGTGAGGCAAAAGCTCAGGCCCCTCCCTGGCAGCCCAGACCTCCTCCCACTAAAGGAACAAGAACCCCACGTGTCAGAGTAATCCTAACCCGGTTCTGAAGCTCACGGGCCAACCCACGTTACCTTGTCCTGTGCGGGGCAGCTCAGGGGAGTCGAGAGGTATGCTTTAAGACCAAGAGAACACAATATAGACTTGTTTAATTTAGTATTTGTCTCCCCACATGATTATAAGCTCGAAGAGGGCAGCCGCCATAGGACTTGCTCAGCAACTAAGCTTAGTAGCTGGTCTGTAATTAGGAGTGTTCAGACTGATTTCACGACTCCATGAGAATGACTAACAGAGCGAAGGAACCAAACCAAAAGGAAGGGGAGAAATGGGAGGCAGGGGACAGAGGCTGGCCATGGCAGTGAGCACAGCCTTCTCACAGGCGGAAGTGAACGGTCCAAAGGCCCCCTCCTCCTCGCCCCTCCTTCACAAACCTCCAGGGCATTGGTGCAGAGGGCAGGCGGAGGCAGGAGAAGAGAGACGCCAGGACTACAAAGGGCAGGCGGCTCTTGCTAACTGCAGGGACGGGACGGGCAGAGGCTGGTGTGTGTGCGGTCTCCGGTGAGTGTGTGCACAAGGTCTTGGTAAACAACACAGTCGTGCCTACGTTGCAGGTGTGATCTTGAGGTATGAACACTAAGCACCTACTGTGATATTCTGTTTAGAGTTCTGCTCAGTCAGGACAAGTTTCTGGAAGGATTTTTCCAATACTCTTCTTGGATGACTTTCTCCAGCTTCCCCCTGTGATTGCCCTACAGGAAAACCAGCTCCCAGGAGTGAGGTGAGGAACTGTCACCTCACCTGGCAACAAACTGTCCACTTACTTTTTAACCCCACGACGCAAGGCTGAAAGAAACCGAAGACAGGGAGGAACCACTGAGGAAAGCAGTAAAAAGGATGGCGCCCCCACCCCACCCTGTGGTCCTCCAGGAAAATTCCTAGCTTCCTCCTGTTCTCATCACCCCTCATCCTTCACCCACTCCTCCCTCCCAAACTGGCGCCAACCCTGGGTAAGCAACAGCTGACCTAGAGAGGTGTGGCTGGTGCCAAGAACCGCAAGCAGTTTCATTTGGCACAGAGTCTAAAGGAGAAACAGCTCTTTCTTTCATCCACCAGAGAGAATGCCACCAGCTCCTGCTACAAGAATTCCCACAGTCCCCTCTCTTGTCAAGGCAGGGAGAAGTATCCTCTGGCCCTCCCAAACCCAGAACATCCAGCTGAAGACAAGAGCTACTGAGCCTGCGTGACCACAGGCAGATGCAAACCGCAGAGCCAGCCACGCAGCCCACCCCTCCCAAAGGCTGCCCCCGGCTGCGGAAGTTGGGACCCGTGTCCTGCCTGAAATCTCACAGCACCCGCAGAGGCTGTCACTCTGAGCAAGAGACTCGTCCAGGCATATATGCTCTATTTTTATCCTCCTCACCCTCATGGACTTCCCTCCTGAGTCTTCCCTCTTAGGGAGAAAAAAAATAAATCCCCACAGTGAGGAAATGGGGACTACACAAGAGGGAACAGGTCAGAGCCAAGGGAAGATTCTTAATTCAAGACAGGGCGGGCCTATGCCTCACGCTCACAGCAAGAGAGGATAGAGGCCCTCAAGGCTCTTCCTCCACATCATGTGATTTGAGGCTGGCCCCATGATTTTCAGGCAAACTTTCCATTAACAACAAAAAAAAAAGCACCTCATTCTAATGAACCCTGACCCATTTGCTGAAGTAACCTCAGACACACCACCACAAGCCTGTGTGCACGTAATCCGCCCATTCCATCTGTTACGAGGCAGAAGCCACACACACCTCAACCTTCCTGGGCTCCCAGCAGCTCCTAGCAGAGCAGATCTGGAGCTTTTCCATCATGTTTATGAACACACTGTAAAAAAATTGAATGAATGAATGAATGAAAGAACGAGCTAAAAAAAAAAAAAAAAAGACAATACTGTGGATGGGAAGGACTAAAACTGAATTTAATAATGTTAGATCCCAATCTTCCAAGGGAGTGGGGGAAGGCCCCACAGATTAGCCGTAACGGTTTCCGCTGTAACAAAAACCCTGGGCTGTAACATCGAAGAGAAATTCTGCAGCATCCTAACAAAATGTTTTGAATCATGGGACTATGGGGGTATTTTTATCAGGTGCTGTGCTTCTCACCAAAGGCAGTTGGGCAGAAACATTTTCAAAATACTGAGGCTCTCAGCAAAATAAAATTCTGATATCAAAATGAAATCAGATCCTCACCTATCCTGCCACTGTCCTCCCAGGGGGCCTTAAAAAACCCTCTGCCGAGATGGAGCTGTTTGATTGTCTAAGAAAGAACTCTTGATGGTGTCAGACTGACTCACTTTAAAAGAAAATCCCCAAACCTCCCCACCCCAGTCCTTCACCATACCCAACCCAGGTTGGTCAGACTATCTGTTCCCATCCCTTCATAGGACGGTAAAAGTCATCCCTTCAGCTCCTCTGGACCCTCCCCAAAGTTGTGAAGAGGTATGTCAGCCCATTAGGGTTCCTCCTGCCCAAGCATCCCAGGCAGCCCCTGCTCCCCTCTGCCTCCCGCACTCGCTCTGTGGTGTGCCAGTCTTCTCCCAGGATTCAGGAGTAAGCATGAGCACATACCTTGAAACTACACTCTTGTTGTTGAGAGGTTGCTAATTCTTCATTTCCTCCTTCTCTGGAGTTGAGATTTACTATCACTTGACTTTATAGTTTACTAAAAATCTGTACTAACGATACGTGGCTCATAAATTAAATAGAAGTAAAATTATTTGTTTTAGAACTTCTCTGAATTTCACATATCGCCCAGATCACCAAAGAGCAGACAACTGGAGCAGGATTCCTTCTTGCGGGTTTTCTCTTCTGTCTCCAACTGGCTGGAAAATTCTTCAGGGGCACAGCCAATCGCTGAATAAATAAATGTAAAGCAGTAACTGTAGACAGCATTTTGCTTTAAGAAGTTTTCTTCTGGGGGTGCTTGGGTGGCTCAGTGGGTTAAGCCTCTTGCCTTCGGCTCAGATCATGATCTCAGGGTCCTGAGATTGAGCCCTGCTTCGGGCTCTCTGCTCAGTGGGGAGCCTGCTTCCCCCTCTCTCTGCCTGCCTCTCTGCCTACTTGTGATCTCTGTCAAGTAAATAAATAAAATCTTTAAAAAAAAAAAGTTTTCTTCTGGGTGTATTTTTTTGCTTTAAAAATGAAATACTCTTGGATATGTTACTTATACAGAAGTACCAGCTTCCTTTAACAATTCCGTTCACTCTGACTTCTTTGTCAACAGTTATTTTACATATTAGGGAGGGAAGGGATTCTCCAAACTCTAACTGCATAATTTCAAGGTCTTCCTCCTCTTCTGGGGGTGGCTTGAGTAGAGAACCAACTCACCACTCAGGCTTCTGCAGGTCTGACAGCTGAATCAGTCTTGAACAAAGGGCCTTCTCTCAATCACTGGTCTCAAAGCCTACAAACTGTCTAATCAACAGTAACCATTATGTGGCACAACAGGGCCCAGGGGCATTAGCTATTAGCCTTAGCCTGCCATTTCTCCCATTCCAATGCTGGGTGGCAGAGTGCTCCCTAGAGCCCACCCAACATTTAATGACTCGTCAGGAAAAAGCATGAGTCTGGCAAGACATCCGCAAGTATTCTCTCTTCTGGTAGGTAAATGCAGACATTTTGTTCAATAATTTTCATTCCAACTGACACAGAAAAAAAAATGTAAGGCTTTTATTGAAACCTATTTGGCAAGATGAAGCCTCAGAAAGCAGACAGCTTAAACAAGCACCGCATCAAGGAGAGAGCCGAATCGGAGTTGTCAACAAAAGGAAGTTGTTCTTTATTCCAGAAATAGCCTTAGAAAGGAAGGAGCGTGGTGCTAATTAGAGAGGAGCGGGGCAGGCTTGCCTATCAAAGCACCCACCCTCTCTGGCTGATGTGTAGAGAATGGGGAGGTACTGTTGGAATAACCTTTTAACAGCTGTTCAGAGCTGAGCTCTGTACTTCTGTGTAACTACAAGTTGCCGCTCCAAACACAACGTCACCAGGTATCTTAAAAAACCTTACTGGGAAAAAAATGATGCTTTGAGCACCAAAGCAAGAATGGCCTTTTCCGTGAGTGTAGCAGGCAGTGTCCCAAGAGCTCCCTGCTGAGGGTGGCCTGGCAGGCCACGTGCGCCGGAAGCCATCAGGCTGAGTGCACGGGGGTCCCACAGTGCTTGTGCCACAAGTCGATGGCCTTGCTCACAATTGCGTCTGAGCTGTCCTGGGGAATCTGCAGACAAGCAAAGCAGTCGTCGTGAAACTGCAAGTGTGTATAACTTCCTTGTCTCCCTCGTTCGCTGCGCCATAGCACTTATATGTCCCCCACCCCAGAGTTCTCAGGACTTGGCAGGGCAGAAAGCAATCGTGCAAAAGGCTGCAGCCCGGATCTCTGTTTCGCAGGCCACTGGAGGACACACCAAGGAGCTCTGGTCAGACTGCCCGGGTTTCAAGCCTGCGCTGCCCCGTGTGCCCCTGGGCAGGCTACCCAGGCTATCAGAGTTCAGATCCCGGCTCTAAAAGCGGCAGATGAAGCCGCTTTTCCTAGGGCTGTTTAGGATTCCGTGGGAGACACTGTGAAGAGTACTTAGTGGGGGCCCTGGCACTGTCAGCCACCAACGGAATGCTGAAGACTCTTGTATTCACCTCACGTTCACTGGTACTTACTAGTTACTGAGCCATTATTCAAATGTTAATAATGGCCAATTAAAAAGAAGAAATTCTGGGTCCAGTGAAATTCATCCCGGCATAAATCTCCTCTACCTCTCTCCTGGTTAAGGGTATTCTAAGATACTCAGAGATTCATTTAGACCTTTCCCTGCACTCACTAAGTATACACTTACGCACATTAACAAACCCAACTGGGATTCTGCCAGAGATAGTAACAGCAATGAAAGGGCTTACAAAATCCCCAAAACATCACGCTTCCTTTTCCACTAAGAAGGATTATTCGACCTCGCATGACAGATCTCACCTCTTCCTTTTCTCAGCAAGCCTCCTGGTGGTCAGGCGATAAGACTGTGGTCTTGACACACACACTCACGGTAACAGTCTCACTACTCAGCCCGTCATCCACCACAGAGGGGATGCAAATTATAACCCACAGACCAACTTTAAGCTAAATTTTTCCAAGGGGAAAAAGGGTTTCTTTTAAGGTAAAAATATCAAAGAAAGAATGTAATGCAGTAGGAAAATCTGGCTTGTTAAACGGACTTCCTTTCTAGATTCAAAATCAAATTTTAAAAAAAGAACAC